>JBBYHH010694811.1:0-10069 GCA_038382905.1 Daphne laureola
GAGTTAGCCACAAGAATGTGGAACGACTATCAGCGGAGAAATCGTCGACGCACGTGATTGATAAACATGTTCAAGTTTGACATTGTATTATTAATTGATGTTGAATTCTTGCATGAATATAGTTAGATGTATTTTTCAAAATTGAGAATTTTCTCAACTAAACGCGTTTTCCAAAATTAATTTTCAAAAAACTGTTTTCTATATGAAACAACTAAACACATTTTCTAAAAACTGAAATGGAAAACTACACCTAAAAAATGAAAACTGAAATGAAAAATAAAAATGAAAATTGTTCTCTCTATCTAAACGGACCCTAATATTCTTGGCAGTAAATCAAAGGTAACAGAAGGTAATTGAAAGGAGTATAAGATAATATGAACAGGGATATATTTGCACCAACTGAAATGTAACGAAAATTCTGCAACACAAAAAGATTTAAAAGAAAACAAAAAACGAGTACTTGTTTTACATTTACTGGTTCTCAATGCATTTGACACACTATACTATACCTTCGTAGAAATACTCTTAGCAAAGAAATGGGGCAAATTTCCCACACATAGCCACTGGTTTTTACGGTACTTCACTTTGCCATACTTTACTTTCCAGATGCCACGTTGGTGACCAACACATACGCATCACACATCATCATATCTTCCTAATTGATGCCACGTTGTGGAATCACAGTGGCCGTGATGCGGCTGTGACAGTCAAGGACCGTCACTGTATCAATAATCTAAGTCACAACACAATCCAAACATCTTACCACCAAAGCTTATGCTACAAGGCTATCTAACTTCTAAAATCACTACCATGAAAGCTCCAGAGCAACTCCACTTTTTCACCTATTCTACTGAACTCTCTTCCGCATCAGGGATGATCATTAGTCTCATAGGTCTCTGAATGATCAACTAACTTGATCTTCAGTTCGATTTCACCTGACTCGACGTCACATAGCCTCAACCAGACACTTTGAATTACTTCACCGTTTATGCAGCTGATGGAGCTTTCCCTCATGAGACAGTTCTCAGCATCCGGCACAACTTTCCTCAACGTCATTTCACCAGAAGAAACCCCAATGATCTGCCTCAGCCTCGCGGCAGAGATAAGTGGTTGGAGGCTCAAGTGCGCATGTCCCATCTTATCATCAGCCTTGAATCGGTCCTTATCGAACACTTCCTGTAGATACGCAGTTCAGATTGATTTTTTGGTCGAAATGGAGTTGGTAATAACAGTCAGGTCCATCTTTGATTTCTACTCACTGGCACATATCAGATAGAGTCTACAGAACAATGACTAGAACAGCGAACAGACTGAAAAACATAACAAGACCGCTCTACCAGTTGGTGATGCTAATACAGCAAGAGATTCAATTAGAAATTGCTTCTCAAGAACATAGCTTAGTCACATCAATGACTTAATCCAATAGATTATTTTGCTTAAGCCATTTCAGGCTTAATCCAATGGATTAGGCTGTTTATGCGATTAGACATTTGAAATTATTTATTTCTCAAATTAAGTAAAATCATTGTTTTAAAACGTATATTTATCAAGTTCAAGGGTAAATTACATAAGAAAACATCATATACTTAATTAAGTTGGACTTAAATCACATCACATACTTAATTAAGTCGGACTTAAGTCACTGACTTTAACTAGTGGCTTAAGTCCACCCAAATGAGGCAGTCACAATCCAGCAGTAACCAGACATATACTTTTTGACCTAGTCAACCAAAACTTTGACACAAATGTGGAACAAGGGCAAAAACATGAAAAAAAACATACCAAGTTGAGAACTCCAGCTGGTTCTGTTAGGTTGAAAGTAAACTCCTCATTCCACACAGGATTAAGACAGCTATTTATAACTTTGGTCTTCACCACCTAGCACAGAGAACAAAACATCAGCAAATGATTCATAGGTCATCTCACAATAATCTGGAATGCACTTTATCAATAAGACAAAGTCAAAGAGTAATATCAGTGCTATTTTCTTGGCCAACATGATTGAAAGTGAGATTATGAAAAACAGTAACTCAATTTAGCTGGTAATCCTATAAATCTGATTAACATGCAATTCAACTCGATAAACTCAAGATCTCACAGAAAATATTTATACCCTAAAAAAAAAACCCAATCAGATAAGTTTGTTGGTTGTTTAAGTGTGTTTTAGCCTAACCATTGAGATATCAAGCCCAATAACATTCTAGCTTTCATTTCTTCTCCAAATTTTACTTCCAGTATTCAGAAATACAAGCAAAAGCAGATACAAAATCTATTTTCCCCACAGAAAGCAAAACGATAAAGCAAGAAACAGAGAATCAGTCAAATGATGCCTAATTAAACAGAAGGAAAAAAAAAAAAAAAAAAAACTACAAGAAACCCAGAAAAGAATCACCTGATTCCCAAGCTTGAGCACACAATAAGGATCACTACTCTTGAAATCCCTAATAACCAACCTCTTCCCTTGAACGACCGCTACTTTCAACATTCCAAAAAGTTCCCCCATTTCTCAAATCTTTACTATTTCACCTACTTTCTTCCCTGTAGAGTCAAAATGGAAAACCAGAAAAGTTAGGAGCATTCCATGAGAAAACATCTAATCACAGAAGATAAACGTTGCCCAGAGGATAGAAAGCGAGAGAGAGGACAGTGAAGCAGGAAATCAGGGCAGTAACAGTGGGAAAGTATCTAGCAGACTATCGAAAGGTACCTTCAACCCCCAGGTAAAGTTTTCTGTTTCCAGAAAAGGACTAGTTGTTCAGAGAAGGACAATAATAAAAACATCAATTCGTTAAGAAGGAAGAGAAAGAAGACCTCAGCGAAGCTGTCGTCGATGGAAGATGAGCTCAAACCTGAAACTTCAGGGAGGAATATGGTAGGAATGAAGGAGAGTTGTGTTTTCCAGGGTAATTAAGTAAAATGAATTGCTTCTCATCAAAAAGAAAAAATGAATTGCTTCACATAAAAAAGAAAAGGGAACTTACAAAAGAAATCTCTGACATCCTGTAAAATCTTCAATTTTTATCACATCTATTTTTAAAAATTTACAGTTACCCTTTTAAGATTTAGTGAAATCTTCAATTACATCTCTTGATTAGTTATATTACTAGTTAACTCTTAAAGATTTTAATAGTAATTACATTGACTATACTCTAAACGGTTAAAGGGCAGCCGAGCTCAATGTGTCCCAGCAGCATGAACGCCTATGTTTCTACAGTCGCGTTTCTGCAGTCTGAGCTCGTCTGCGTAGTGGAGTTGTGGAGGTGACCAGACGAGAACGACGGCTAGACAGGGTGACCGGTTGAGAAATGAGAGAAATAAAGTGTTGGGGTTGAAGTATTCAGATAAAAAATATTACTGATAATAAGAATAGTTAATTTTATAAATTCTTAAAAGTCAACTAATAATATAAATAGTCAAATTGGGTAACTGAAGATTTTACTAAACCTCAAAGGAATAACTGTAAGTTTTTAAAAATATAGATAGCAAATTGAAACTTTCACTAAATCTCAAGGATAAGATGAATTGTTTTTTTATGCTATGTTTCCTGTCTATATCTATTTACCATGTCTATGGAAAACCACACACTTTTATTTTTTTGTAAGAGATTTTCATCATTTAGAGAAAAACCACACACCCTTGAAAGGTACCAAAATTGCTCAACCACATTCATCATCAAGTTCCAGTTCATCGCAACTCCCGGATTCCGATCGATGACGTCGACTGATCGAACATATCTCTAGCCGCTTGATTCATCTTCAGCCACCGCGATTTGGATCTAGAGCCGCTAGCGTCGCTGACCTGTACTTTCGGAGAAGGATTCGACACCATGGAATGATTTTCAGCCTTATCCAAACGTGTGACGACCTCCGATGAGATTTGCGGCGAGACGACGCGGAGAGGATATCACGACAATCGGAGCGGCGTGCAACAAGCGGTCCTGATTTGCAGCAACTTCTTTTGCATTCGGATTTGCGACGAAACCTCCTACACGAATGATGGTGGCGATCTTATCATGGAGTGACTGCTGCGAAATTGTCAGATCTGGAGTCTCTGCCTTTTCCGCTTTGATTGTTGGCCAATTAGATCTGATTTTGTTTTCTTTAAAATTATTTTTTGATTTCTCCGAACAAACGAGAGAGTTGAGGTGTAGAGATAACACTTGAAATTTGTAAACATCTATGAACTTTAATTTAGACACTTTCACATATTCATTTAGAGAGTTTAATAATCTTTAATAAACACGATAGACTTATACTAAATATTACGACTTGGTCCTATATGGATTCAAGAGTAAACTTCAAATTTAGCTCACCTTTCCAAATTATTATATTTTAATCATCTTCTAAAAATTTATCATATTTTAATCCCTTAATTTTAGTTTTTTTTTATTTTTATCTCAATTAAATTCTTTCCGTTAACTGACCAGTTAAGTATTCTGTTAACTTACTTCATTTACTAAAATACATTTTTTCTAAATTTTTAACTTACCCTTAATTTTATGAAGTTCTAGCGAAATAACCCCAATTTGTTTTTCTTCGGGTACCATTTGAAACCTTCATGTTGACTGTTGACAACCAATCAGACCTCACTAAAAGCACTCGGAACAAAACTTGAAAAGCAGATCGTCTCCTTGTTCCTTCTTCGTTCCTTCTTTGTGCACGCTGACCCTTGTTCAATCTTTGTGCACATTAGCCATGCTTCCTTCATATTAGCTTTCAAGAGATACAAAATAATTTTGAGAATCAATCGAATCTCGGTAAAATATGAACAAAAAAAAATGGAAAAGCAGATCGCCCATTTCATCAAAAAATTGAAACCTTTATAGTCTCACTAAAGGAAGAAATCACCCACCCCCGCCGGCGATGGTTCCCTCCCTTAAAAATTAAATTATTTGATTTTATTGTTTTAAAATTTAATATTTGATTCAAATTTTAACAAAGATAAAATATAAAAAAAAATATAAAAAATTTATATTTTAAATTATGATACACATGTGAAATATTTAATTTTTAATATCTAAACATTCATAAAAATAAATCATAAATTAAATATTATGAAACTTTTAAAATAAATGGTTCAACTTTTAACGGACAGAGGCAGTACAACAGAGTTGATAATGATACGATACAATTATTTGATAATGATACAACACACTTGGAGAGAGATGATGAAGAGTTGGAGATGATGAATATATAGAGTAAAGAGAGAAAACAAATTAATGGACTTGTATGTGTATTTGTTAAAAGTGTAATTGTCATATTTTTAATTAATTGTGTAATTTTACTATTACTGTAAAGATATGTAAGTAAAATAATAAAGAAAAAAGAAAAAATTAGCAGCCAAACTAACGGAAATGACCTAATTATGACAAAAACCAAAGAAAATCAAAGCTAAGAGACTAAAATATGACAAATTCTTAAAAAATGATTAAAATATGATAATTTATAAAGATAATGGACTAAACTTAGAGTTTACTCATTGATTCAATTCAAATGCTTTTGAAATGTAGATATTCTTGTGATTTTGAATTCTGTGAATTTCTGAAACAATTCAGATTCGAATTAGTTTAGTGAATATTGTGAAATGAAGCTTTTGGATTGTAGATATTGTTACACTTTAGTGCAGACAGTTGTTGATAAATAAATCTCTTTATACACTTTGAATTTTTTGGTAGACAATGTTTAACAATTTAGTAGACAAATTTGTCAGTGTTGGTTGTGCTGTCGATGACGGTTCTGGCGGTGGCGTGATGATAGTGATGGTGGTGGATGGAATTTTGGTTAGGAAGTTTATTTGCATTAGAAGAGTATTTTAGTCTTTAAATTTTGTTAGTTTGTTAGTTAGATTAGTTAATTAATAGTGAATTAGTATGCGTTGTTTCATAGGACAAATAAACGTACTCATGTTTCGTTAGAGAAAAAGCATGGTTTTTTCTTTTCTAGAATTAAATGAAAATATGTATATCCGTCCCCCACTTCCCTACACCATTCAGTCCTCCATCCACAAAAAAACTTGACATCCGTCCTTTTTGTTTTTGTTTTTTGATACAAAGAGGATATGGAGTTGGGGATACCGGAGATTCGAAATCGAGACCTCTACATATCCCCAGAAGCATGACAATTAGGTCAAGTGCTCATCCGTCATTTTTTTAGTCATGGTTAAAACCAAATTTAACTAAGGTTCTTATTTTTCTAGACTTCACCGGTGGCCACCAAATCGAATCTATCTTCCACCTTAACAACCTTCTTTTTTTTTCAACGGCTCCACCTCAAAAACCTACTTACCTTCATCACCTAATGTTGATTTTCTGCAGAATTTTGAAACTTCGGCTTCTTATCATCATTCGTTGTTATCGCCTCATGAAGCAATTTCTTCAACTCCTTGATGCTGTCAACTACACCTTTCATTTATCTTCTTGTCATTATTAAAACCAGAATGGAAAAGAGACATCTGCTTCTTCTTGCTGATCATAATAAGAGGCATTTTAACTGAGCTTCAACCAATATTTGAGAAAATAAATAAATAAATAATGCAAGTGCTTCAATCACGTCCGCAACGGCGTAAAAAATGTACCATATAATCGACAAAAGCACGCATATATACAAGAGAACCAAGTAGTAATCTGGGCGTCGATCGGATCCATTCCAAAATAAAAAATTAAGCAATAAATTCAAGGCGTCGTAAAATATAAATATATATTCTCTTTGTTTTTTTTTAGTTGCACAATTTTAATCGTCATGTAGATTAAAAAAATATGCTGACTTGAGGGTAAGAAGATAAAATTTATACTATATAAGACAAAAATAGTTTTTGCGAGTAAAAAGAGAAAGTAGGGTTGACAAAGTAAAATTAATGTTAAAAAATTTTAATAAAAAGAAATGTAACAATTTTTTGGGGACAATCTAAAAATGAAATTATAGCAACTTTTAAGAGACGAATGAAGTATTTTAGGAAAAGGGATATGTAGCTTGGTTTGCCCATGTAAACGTAGTCCAACAACTGTTTGAAATATTGCTTGAGATGGAGGGATATAGACCGACACTCTGCGAAAATGAGGGCGACAAACTGGGAGGTGAAGGAGATGAGATGGTCGGCTGAGATGGAGTTGAGGAGAGATAGGGGCTAGTGGTGGTATGCAAGAATTGAACTTAACTTTGGATTTAACCGGTGATTAAAGAAGGTAGAGATGTCGTCCTGAGCATTTGACCTAGAGGTCATGCTCGAGGACATGAGGTGAAGGTCTTGAGTTCAAGTTTCCACCATCTCCATCCCCTACCCCTAAATGTATATATATAAAAAAAAGGTAGAGATGTCAAGTTTTTGTGGATGAGGGTGGGTGGGACTAAGTGGGAGAGAGAAGTGGGATCCGGACTCCCTTCCTAATCCGTGAGAGTTGCACTATAACTTTTGCATTTCATTGTGATTTTTCTTACTTCTTCACTCTCATGATAGATATTTCTTTTTGAAATATCCCATGAAAATTGATTTTTTTAATGAGTGTGGATAGGTTGTGTCAGACACACAATGTGTGCCTCTAGATAGAATAAGAAATGACGGAAGAACACTCGAGCTTGTCACCGTATTTGTCGGTGACGATTCCAGAAATGCGCGAACTACCACGATCCATCATTCCTTCCATGCACAACAACCAAATTAGAGAGGAAATAAGCAAATCGACTTTCCTTTTTCGTAAATTCAACGAAAACAACAACAAAATCAACCGCTGGCCTTCCTCCAACGACAAAAACCACCGGTTCGACGCCATTTGTTCAACCGTCCAAAGTGATGCTCTCCCACAATAATATAATGCGCTCCCGAAGCACTATGATGCGCTTATGTAAAATTATGATGCGCTTGTTCTGATCGCTCTGATGCAAATATTCCATTCTACAGAACACAATGATACGCTTATTGACAAAGTATGATGTCTTGGTTCAAAATGATGCGCTTGCTGTCATGAATGATGCGCTTCTGTAAAATTATTATGCTCTTTTCTATTAGACAAAGTATGATGTATTGGTTAAAAATGATGCTCTTGGTGTCACGAACGATGCTCTACGTCACAAACATGATGCTCTACCTCAAAAAAATGATGCACTTGTTCTGAGAACTTAATGGTGCACGCATTTTCTTCAATCTCCTAAAATGATGCTTTTGATGACCACAATGATGCACTCATGTTGCACTATTATGCTTCCAATTACAAATATGAAGCACTCATTCTGGTGATTTAATTATACACTCATTTTCTTCAACCTTACAAAATGATGGAGTTCTCAAATTGATGCTATATGTGCTTAAAATGATGCTCTCTTGGGTAAGTATGATGTGCTTATCACTTAAAATGATGTTCTTCGCTATTGGACAAAGTATGATCTCTTGGTTTCAAATGTTGTGCTTGGTGACACGAATTATGCTATTAGTTTCAAGTATGATGCGCTACCTTACAAAAATGATGCACTTGTTCTGATGACATAAAGATGCTCTTATTTTCTTCAACCTCCCAAAATGATGTCTTTGGTGACCACAACGATACATTCCCGTTGCAATATGATGTTCTCCCTCACAAGAATGATGCACTCGTTCTGATGACTTAATGATGCACTCATTTTCTTCAACTTTTAAAAATGATACGTTTGGTGACTAGAGTGATGCTCTCCTTTTCCACTATGATGCTCTTCCTTACAAACATGATGCACTTTCCCTCACTAATAATGCATTCCAATTCACACATGATGCACTTCCTCTTTCGAATGATGAACTCAGACGATGCACTTCATCCTCCAAAATGATATCTTCCATGCATCAAATGATGCACTTCATGCATCAAATGATGATTCTATGCGAAATTATGCTTTTGTGGTGCAATGTGATGCTTGTTTCGCTGAAAATTTATCTTCTTCCATCTACTTCATCTGATATTCTTCTAATTCATCACTATATGGCATTATTAAGTTCATTCTGATAGATTTGAGTATTATTTGTATGCAATTCGTGGTTATATCAGTTTTATAAAAAAGAGTATCATAATGATTCGATAGCACATCATAATGATATGTAAGGGCATCATAAGTTTATTGTATGCAACAGGTTGCAGTTTCAGGATGTGGGATGAATTTTCATGGTTCAGCTAAGGAAATAGCTGGGAATAAAGCGTCGAAGACTAGGGAAGCGGTTGGAGTTTAGATCCAACCTTGGCAGAGTCTTTCCTCTTCATTTTTGAAGAAAATTTGACTTTATATAACTTCGCAGTCGTTGACGATGATGATGGTGAGAAACATCGCCACACCGCTAAGTGAGAATCACCGTCACACCGGAGTTGAGTGAGAGGCACCAACACCGGAGATGGGCTAGTGGCCGGTGACAATCTGGCATAATTCGTCTCCTTTTACGATGACCGCACGACGTCTCCGTGTCTCTGTGTGGCATTTTTGCAAATAAATGGAATATGGCACAATCCGGCAGATGTACTGGAGCGACACACTATAGCCTATACATTTTTTAATATACTTCTTCCGTACTTTAAAAAATGCTCTATTTATTTTAGTTGTTTTATATTATTTAATATGTTAGAAGACTAAGTCAACTTTCTATTTATATCATACCTAACTACTCAACTCTCATCTCCCCAACTACCATCTACTTTCATTCCTATCTCTTTCGTAAATTCCTTATATAAAGGGGATGGTTTCTTATTTAATAGATCATCGTAAGCTCTCTCCCCACTACTCTAATATACTTTGTGTCACCACCGTCCGTCGTGATCGCTTGTATGGAAGCGTAACTTACTCATTATTGCGGCTGGTGACGTCAGAACGGAGTCCATTAGAGTTTCGATTCCCAGAAAACTGACCAAATTAAAACTTTTCCTTGGATAAATACTAACGAGTTGTTACAGAGTTTTAACAGAAAATATAGCATGGTGAAATATCAAATATATCGTTATACATCAGGTAGGAACTTCCGCCCAATATGCTGGTGCGGTGTTCCACAAAATATAAGTTCAACTGATGTAAATGCATGCAGCTATACTACAGAGCCGAGTCAACTATTAATACCGAGATACATA
>JBBYHH010694822.1:0-10069 GCA_038382905.1 Daphne laureola
AATGATGAAGGAGAGGAAGTCAGGTTGATGGATGGTTGAAGGCAGAGGCGTGAAGGTGCAGGTGATCGGCGGTTTTGGCGGAGCACGCTCGTTCTGCATTTCTCCTTTTCTTTTTCTTTTTAAATTTATTTATTTATTTAGTTAATTACTTAATTAATACTTATTTACTAAATTTAATTAACTAATTACTTGTAACTACTCAAAAACTCCCACTTAAATTCTAAATTAATAACATAAAAAACTAGAACAAAAGAAAACGCCTAAAAATATTAAGAAATATGTAATAAGGAAAACTAAATATCTTAAAAATTAAAATCTATCGTGTCCTAAAAATATTAATCCCGTCCTAAAAATAGTAATCCGGACAATAATTTTTAGGGTTATTGCACTGCGAGAGATATGTGGATAGACTTACAAGAAATATTTTCTCAAAGGAATACACCAAGAATCCATGAATTGAAGAAGAAGATATTATTATGTGGCCAATCAAATCTGACGATCATAGAATATCACACCAAGTTCAAAGGGTTATGGGATGAATTCAACACATATTCAAATGCTCCAACCTGTACCTGTCAAGCCTACAAAGAATTGATAGCACAAAAGGAAGAAGAGAAGCTTCATCAGTTCTTGATGGGGGTTAATGAAAATTTCAGTGGAATTAGGTCCTTGATTGTCAACATGGAACCTGTGCCCAATGTGAGTAAAGCCTATGCACAAATAACCAAGGAGGAAAATACAACAGAACATGTTGATGCACAAAACTGGGGCAGATGCTGCAGCCTTTGTAGCAAGGCCAATAAAGAAGGTAAAAGATTTCAACAAAAGCAAAAATAAGTGTGAACTTTGTGGCAAGCTTGGTTATTATATTGAAGATTGTTTTGAGATAAAAGGATTCCCAGATTGGTGGTAGAAAGACAGAATTCCACAACCAAAACCAACAAGGTAGATAGACACAAACAACAGAAAACTTGAGCAAAGGCAACAGTCTCTCAAGAGTCACACTCTAGAAAGTCACTCAACCTTACATCTTCACAATGTGAGAAATTGATGTAAATGCTTGTAGCTCATAAGGGAAGTGACAACCTCAATTTTTCTGGTAAGGTCTCAATAAACTCATGCAACTAGATTATTGACAGTGGGGCTTCAAACCATATGACTCCAAACAAATCAGTTTTATCTGATTTGCACAAACCATCTGCTACATCTCAAGTGATACTCCCAAATGGAGCAAATATGAAAGTCATGTCAGATGGGAATATTGAATTGACACATTCTTTGAAATTGAACAAAGTGCATTATATTCCCTCTTTTGAGTGTAACTTACTGTATGTTAGTCAAATAGCTAGAGATATGAATTGTTGTGTGATATTATACCCAACCTTTTGTGTATTACAGGACCTAGCAACGAGGAGGATGATTGGGACAGGTGAGCAGCAAGATGGACTGTACTACTTGAAGGGTTTCAAGACACATGATGTTGCAGGTACAACCTACAACCAATCCTTTAAACTTTGGCACATGCGTTTAGGTCATCCTTCTCACAAAAAACTATCTACTTTTCAGCAACTTTCAAAATTCAGCTTCAAAGACCAAGTCACCCCTTGTGATTATTGCCAAAGAGCAAAGCAAACCACAAAGTCTTTTCCTTCTAGCACTCATTATACTGATGAACCGTTTCAATTAGTTCATATAGATGTTTAGGGACCTTATAAAACCCCATCTCTTTCTGTAGCACATTATTTCTTTACTATTATGGATGATTACTTAAGGTGCACTTGGGTTTATTTGCTCAATTTTAAATCTGAAGTTGTTATTCACTTTTCTATGTTTTTTGCCATAATCAAAAATCAATTTGGAAAAAACATACTCCAAGTATGGAGTGATAATGCAAAAGAGTTTGTGTCTGGCCCTTTCTCACTTTTTCTACAAAAGAATGGAATTGTTCTTCAAACCTCTTGTCCGTAACAAAATGGAATAGCAGAGAGAAAGCACTGTCACTTATTGGAGGTTGCTAGAGCTCTAAGATTTCAATCTAGCCTACCAAAGAAATTTTGGAGAGAATGTATGTTCACTGCTTCATATTTGATAAATCACACACCTACACCAAAACTAAAAGGCCCGAGTCCCTACCAAAAGATTTTTGGAAAGAGCCCATCTTTAGATAACTTAAGAGTGTTTGGTTGCTTGTGTTATGTACACAATAAGCAAAGAGTCAAGGAAAAATTTGAAAGCAGAGGTAAACCTTGTGTCTTTGTAGGATATCCCCTTGGAAAAAGGTTACAAAGTATATGACCATGAGGATCACAAAGTTATCATCTCTAGAGAATTAAACTTCTTTGAACACATCTTCCCACTTCAACAAGAGGAAATAAGTCCAACAGAATCCAGGAACACACAAGAGTTCATACCTGATGACACAAATGATGATATTCAAATAGAAGGCCAAACTCAAACACCTTTGCCTCAAAACTTAGAAACAAAAAATCAATCTGTGACACCTACTCCCAGAAACTCCAGACCAATTTGAGAAAAGAGACCACATGTCTACTTGTAGGATTATGAACTTGGAACCCCTGAGAAACAAAGTCCATCTACTGCTCACACTGCTCAAGCATCTATTTATGTTAAGTCTTATAATACTGCAAATTGCATGTCACTCACTGTCTTCTCTGATTAGCACAAAGCATTTATGGGTAACATAGACAAGCATAGAGAACCAAGATCTTTGAAGGAATATTTTGATGATCTTAACTGATGCAATGCTATGAATGAAGAGATACAGGCCCTAGAACTCAACAAAACTTGGACCTTGACACAGCTGCCATCAGGAAAAAAGGCTGTGGGTTCCAAATGGATCTTTAAAATCAAATACAAAGCAGATGGCAACATTGAGAGATATAAAGCTCGCCTGGTAGTAAGAGGTTTTACTCAGAAGGAAGGAATAGATTTTCATGAGACTTTTGCCCCAGTAGCAAAGATGACAACTGTCAGATGCCTACTTGTTGTTGCTGCCCTTAAGAATTGGGAATTACATCAGTTGGATGTCAAAAATGCCTTTTTGCAAGGGGACTTAGAAGAAGAAATCTACATGAAACCTCCTATTGGATATACAAATCAAGAAAATCTGGTGTGCAAGCTTCAAAAGTCCTTGTATGGACTCAAACAGGCACCCAGATAATGGTTTTCTAAATTCTCTAGTGCCTTGATAAAATTTGGGTTCAAACAGTCCAAATCTGATTAGTCACTATTCATTTACAGAACTAACTCTACCTACACTGTTGTTCTTGTCTATGTAGATGATATTGTTGTTGTAGGAAATAATGGAGAATTCATTGACAGATTGAAGACTCACCTGCATGATACCTTTCACATCAAGGAGCTAGGAAGGTTGAAATATTTTATAGGGTTGAAGATAGATAGATCTAAGAGTGGCATATTTCTTTCCCAAAGGAAATACTATCTCGACATACTAAAGGACAGTAAAATGGTAAATTGCAAGCCTGCCTTGATTCCCTTACAACAGCAACATCACCTTGCAGCTGCAAAGGGTGATCCTCACTCAAATCCAGGTCTATACAGAAGGCTAATTGGGAGGCTAATCTGTCTCACAATCTCTAGACCTGACATCACTTATACAATGAATCTTCTAAGTCAATTTATGCATGAACCTCAAGAAGTTCACTTCAAGGCTGTCATGCATCTTCTGAGATATCTCAAGGGAGTTCCTGCAAAAGGTATACTCTTTCCATCTGAGAGCAATTTAGTACTGGAAGGGTACTGTGACTCTGATTGGGCCGGTTTCCCTCTCACCAGAAGGTTTACAATACAACAAGTTATATCACAAAATTGGGGGATGCTATATTGTCTTGGAAATCAAAGAAGCAACCAACTGTCTCAAGATCTTCAGCTGAAACTGAATATAGATCTATGTCCTCGGCAACCAGTGAACTCATTTGGATCAGAAGACTCCTTTATGACCCGTCCTTACCTCACCTGAAACCCAGTGGACTATACTGTGACAATCAAGCTGCGTTGCACATAGCCAACAATCCAGTGTTTTATGAGAGGACAAAGAACATTGAGATTGATTGTCATTTTGTGAGGGAAAAAATCCAAGTAGGTATCATCTACACTAAGCATATCTCCACCTCTCAATAGATTGCAGACCTTCTCACCAAGGCCTTAAGTATTACACAATTTCAGTACCTAAGTTCGAAGCTATCTTCTGGTAGTCACCCACATCTAGCTTGAAGGGGGGTGTTGGAACCTGAGGTCCTTATTTGCACTTCCTCTAATAGTTAAGGATCATTATGCTGTACAAGTGTTAGAGTGTGAGTTAACTTCTTGCTCAAGTAACTCCACTCTAGCACAAACTCGATATGATTAACAGCTCCTATTTAGAGTAGGATTAGGACTCTACTAGGGATGTGATTACTTGTATAAGTACTTAGTGTAAAGATGAATGAACACTAAGAAAGATCAATAAGACCAGATACACAGACTAAGCTAACTTGGCTAGCTGCTCCTAAAACCTAAGCGTTTACAGAGGGGGAAGGATGGAGTTCCTGATCGTTTAATAGTACATGGTTATTCACGCTTCAATGCTTGTGATGCCAAAAATAATGTTGCTTCGGTTTCACTGAGAAAGCTTTGCTGGATGTTAAGGACCAACATTAAATATTTCCCATATGGCCATGATTCTAGTATGCATGATTTATATGAAGATCCATGTTCCCGTCTTGATACTGCCAATGTCGTCATCACTGAATTGACAGAGCAGATGTCCATTCTTAAAGATCGTTTGTTTCAGATGAGAAGAAGAAATGAACAATTAAACTCCCAACTTGCTGATATGGTCCTTTAATTATTAGTTAGTGAAATACTTGATTGTTTTCCCCCTCTGAGGAACATGGTTTAATGAAATTCTCCCTCTATTTGGTCCTATTTTTCTTTTTTTTAAGTCTCATTTTCTTCCCTTTTCACCCTTTTTAAATGTTGTTCCGTGTCTATGGATTCTTCATCCCTGAATAATGTTCTTTCTAATGTTAATTTGCCCAACTATTTGTCTTTGGATCTTAACACATTTTCCTTTTTCATTTTTTCACTTCTCACTTTGCTTGAGGGATAAACTCATGAGAACTAAAAATCACTACTTTAAAATTGTCTTTAATTGCACATAATTGGTCCCTAAACTTTTTAAAAACTGAAAATAGTCCTCAACCTGACATCTCTGACAACCCCGATAGTGACCCAGGACTTTCTAATTTCTGACCCACACTACCTTGTGATCCCTAGTTTTTTTTTTCTGCCGCACACACCAAAACAACGTCGTTTTGATTTTAACGAAACTCTGGTTAACTCCGTTACAGAAAACTCACACTTTTCTTCTCCACTTCTCCACTCTAGTCTGTGAAATTCCACCATTTGAAAACTGCAACGGCTCTTCTTCTTCAATTATCTTGGAAACTGAAACCTCCTTCTTTGAAGTTCCATTCCTCCACTCCACCATTATGATAATGGAGAGTCATTTTTTTGAACAAGGGTGCGTGCTTGAGGAGAAAATCGAAGCTTTATATTTTAAAACGATTTAAGGTCTCACATTTGTCAGTTAGAGCAAACAGCTGAAGAATTTTTTAACAATGGCTGAAAGAGAGGTGTTGAAGCTCAATTGACCAAGAAAAGGTAATGAATTCAGTTAAATTCGGTTATATTATTGTTTGTTCGGTTTAGGTTTTGGTATTCATCAGTTTCAAAAAGCCAGCTCTTACAATGTTTCATTTGCGAACCGCTAAAAAAAAGCGTCTGAGATTAGAAAACGTGTTTCACTTTACGAAAATAGAGTTCAGGGTTTCAGGAAAACCGATTGTGTTGTTAGAATTTTTTATGGATGTTTGTTTGACTTACGTTGTTTTTTCTTGTCTTATCATTGAACGGATCATTTTTTATGTAAAATTATCAGTGTCCTTTTAAAAAGATCAGAAGTAACAGAATTGGTATAAATGTTTGGAACAACTTTCAGTAATTGTCACACTTATACATGAAACGCTTTAAATTCTCTTCTATATTATTTAAACTCTCCATGATTTTAGAAAAGCTCACAAGAAGAAAATGAAGTTAGGTGATTCTAGTGGTGAAAAAATAATAAGTGCTAAGAGTTGTGGGTAAGTATTTCGACAGATGATAAGCTAAGGTGGGGTGATGATGTTTCTAAGAGTGATGAGGCAAAACATATCATATTGAGATGTCAATTGAAGTACATGCAACTTGTTATTTCTGAAGTAAGTAAAGATAGGTGGGGCATGTTGCAAGGGAGTCCATTTAGAAGTTTGATGGGCCGGGTTGAAGGGTGATCCCTAGCAGAGGTCTTTGATAAAGAACTTAGTGATGAATTTTGACATCAAACAAAGAACTCTAAGGTTCCATAATCATGTCTTTAAATTGAGTGTGAAAGAAATTACTTTGATAATGGGTCTTGATGAAGGGGAGGAGATCAATAGTGCAAGGGCTGAACGCCCCTCAGAAGATTTTATCTCAACATTTTGCAAGATTGAGACAAAGCGTACCTATGTGGATCTGTTGTTAGTGGAGAAAGTGTTGAAGGACAATGATAATAAAGATCCCCTTCTTACTCGTGTAGCATATGATCTATTTTCCATGAAGACGGTGGTTCGTGCTCCTTCAAGTAAAGGGTTCACAACAATTTTGAAGCGTGTTGTGGACTCTGCAAAGGGTGCTTAGATGCGTTGGTCAACTTATGCATTTAGTGAACTCATGAGAAGCATTGTGAGTTTTCGCAAGAGTCTTGAAGGTACACAGAAGCAGAAGAAATTGTGCGGATGCTCGGTATTTCTTCAGGTTTGGTTTAATACTTGTATTCTCTAAGAACTTTCTTTATTACTTGTATTCTAAGTTTTTTCCTGTTTGACTTTCTTATAGATGTTTTACTTGCATGAGGTCGCAAAAGGTGCAATGATATCGAGAGATATGACATTTGTTGTTTACTTCTCTTCTAAGCTGACTATGTTCTATATGTCTCACTATCATGTATTATCATCGTTTTGTCACTTATACAATTAATTTTATATTACAACGCTGATGATATTAACATGTGATGTTTTATTAATTCTGCAGGGTCTAGATGGTGAGGCCACGAATTATGAGGATGATGTAGAAGTGACAATGAGTAGTAGTGGATCTTATGAAGAGGAAAATCAACATGTAGGGGGTATTCCGTTGTTGGAGCATGGTGTTGATTCATTTTGACATGATGAAGAGGACGAAATTGTCAAACTGAGGGAGGAGGTTTCTAAAATGATGAAGAAACTTTCTGAACTTAGGGTGGACGTCTCTGATGTTGCTCTACTCGGGAAGGAGGTTTCTGAACTTAAGAGAAGGTCTCTAAATTGCGTAGTGAAGTTGTACTTCATTGTGAAAAGAGGAAGTAACCAATTCTGATGACCTCCTCTAGACCATTGTGTCTGCGGATAAAGTACATTTATAATCTCTTAGTTTTGACGCATGTTCTATTTTAACCATGTTTTAAGAATTCGTATCAGATTCATCCCTTAGCTTTGATTTTGTCTTAAATTAATCCTTTCGTCAGATTTTCAGTTAAAGTCATTGTTTAATTAAAGATATTTATGTAAATGTCTATAATTAACATCCAATGTAACCTTAATTTTTTTTTAATAATGTGCCAATTGACCCCAGTTATTTTTAAAAGTTAAAAAACAAATCCCTCCCTCTTCCCTACAGTACACCCCAGTAGCCCTCAATTCGTTTGCAGCTTCAGAAAAATCAATGCCTACGCCATTGACATTTCTTCCAAATTTCTATGTCAGATCCATGACTCAGCCATCAAAATGTCCCAGCGCAGCTTTCTTGTGCCACAGCCGAACAAATTGAGGCTGGATGCGCCAGACCTTCTCCAACAGCCAGGCGCGGCCAGTGAAGGGTCGGAGATGTGCGACAGCGTTCCCGGCTCCAGATTCTCGGTGATGCTTCAGTGTGAGAGAGGAGAGTGCGACTTGCGGTTAAAGTCGCTCCATCTTCGGCGCTCGCTGCGGGGCTGCGCGTCTCTCTCCGCCGCGGATAGAGGGATCGGGATCTACGCCGTCATGACCAGATTTAACTTGTCGGACAAGATCCAAGGAGAATTTCCGGTAACCGGAACCGGTAGTGTCGTCGTGATCTTCGCCATCGCTGCTCATGATCCTCAATTTCTTCAGCCCTGTCCAAAAATGGTTGAGGAGATCTAGGGACGTGGGATTGGTCTTCCTAGGAGAATGGGATTGATTTTTCAAAATTTGGGGCGAAAACATCAGTTCATTTATCCTATCCTATTATATATATATATATAAAACAAGATATTCTAGGGGGTATTTTCAAAAATTAACACACTCTAATTATCCTGATCATTAGATTCATGTGGATCCAACGAATATACGGTTAAAGATTAAAAAATAACAGAAATAAATATTTTAAGACGACTAAACCCCTAAACTAGGGACACAAATGTCAATAACTTTAAGAAGGCATCATCTATCTATTGTCACCTGTCATTTTAAAACGGAAATTAAAGCTATCTTATAGGAGATGGAGTCTATTTTTAATTAATTACTCCCTCGTTTCATAAAAATTATAATATTTTATTTTTAATATTTAATTTATAATTTTTTTTAATATATTAATATATAATATTAAATAATTTATATGTATATATTAAATGAATGTGTCTAGTTTTTAAATATATATATTTAAATTATTTTTAATAAAAAATTTTTTATTAAAAATTAAATCAAACATAATATGAAAAATTAAATGTCTTGATCTTTGTGAGAAGGAGGGAGTAATGTAGAGTGATTTACATCAATTATAACTCTAGATGAAACGTACTAAAAAAGTCAGTCTTGTGTTTTTCTACCCTCAAACCTAAATTTTTAGTGATTTACACATAACCAGCACACCAACCCTAAATTTTTCTGCGCTTTCTTCACAATCCAGAATCATGGAATCCATTGAAGTCAACTTTTCTGATATACTCGAAGCCATTGTCAAAAAATTCAAGCTTCCTTTCCCATTAGTTTCAACTGATAGAAACGCATCATCTGATTGGTTCACCTTCATCAAAGTTCAAGTTCCAATTGATGGAGAAAGCACTGAAATGCTAACTTTTCACAACACCAAACAGGTAACATGTATGGGCCAATCAAGGATATGTTGCCATGACAGCAAGAACAAAGCAGCATTCAATGCAATTGAAATGTTGAAGGGCTACATCAAGTTCAAGGTAATTTTTTTTTATCATTAAAAATGAATTTTAGATTAACTTTGCAATATTCTAATACAAGTTTTCACAAAACAAATCAGGTGTGTGATTTCAACTTCACAAAGATGCAGATAATGGAAGAATGTTTGAAGGAAAAAATCATTAAAATGAGAGCTAAGGAATCAAAGATCCAGGTGCTAAAATGCCAAATGAAAGCTTTAGTATTGACAGTAGAACGTTTGGAAACACAGGTGATAACTAATGATTCTATGTAAAATTTTAGTTCATTTGAATATGTGTTTACGAAATTTTATAAACAACTATATATTTTTTTTAGCTGAAATGAAATGACCCAAACATGCTGGTCCATCTCAATCCACAAGGTTTCCAGGAAACGAAAACAATTTCTGAATTTACTCCAGATCAGTTTCCATTGAACTTTTAAGGAGCAAGAAGAAAGATTCATTTTAGTGGAGAGGCAGCTGGTGAGGAAGTTTTTGAGATGGATGAAGATCAATGGGTAGAGTTCGGAGGGGTTCTGGCAGAAGCAAACGAGAAACAACATACATTTGTTATCAAGAAGGAAGGAGAATAAACTATCATGTAATTTAATTATTGTAGGAACTCTCAGATTTTATCTTTCACTTAAATATTGTTGGGACAATTTCTAGACAATTGATTGGTTGTCTCTAGACTATTTCCAGGCTTTATTTCAAAGTATGTTTTATTTCTATTGGATTCATCAAGTTTAGACTATTTTTCGATTACTCTGTTTGATTGGAATTTATCAATCCAATG
>JBBYHH010694833.1:0-10069 GCA_038382905.1 Daphne laureola
TTGGTAAAATGGTCCCTTATTCAAATTTTAATCTCCTATTGCGGAATAATTTAGAGATAAATCTCAACTTATTTCCCGGAACATCGGAAACATCAGAAAACGTGTCCCGCACGCGTGGGAAATAAATTCCCGCAAATTAAGAATTTTGCCATTTGACAAATTTTCTCAGAGATTAGTTATTTTTCCAGGGGTGACTGTAACAAGACTAATTTTTTATGATCAATTTGACCCCAAATTTTTAAAACTGAAGAAATTAATCCTAAATTTGTAAAAGTTACAATCCTACCCCCCTTACAAATTAGTTACTTGTATGCTTATGAGATGCAAGCCACTGTGTAACTAAATGTCAGTTCTGGTTCTTTACCTTTGGTTTCGTTTATTCCATGATATAATGGATTAACTACTGATCTTTGATTAGGAAGAATTATTTACATATATGTATCAACTCAGATTAATTTACTTCTAAATATTCTAAATTTACTTAATTTGATAATAAGTAAGTTGTAAACTAATATTTATATCGTGAATTAATCAACTCGTTAAACAGATTAATAAAAACAAACAATTCAGACGTGTAACTGTACGAAAAAAAATAGTAATCGGTTTCCTCACAGTTACTTTTGTAGTTACTCCTTATATTAATGATTGTATGACATGATTAATTAAGAGAACCTATATATCTAGACATATTTGTAATATATATTTGACTCATGAGTTATCTGGATAAATGAATTATACAATGGGTGAGATGTGATAATTACTCTATTTGGGAGAATTATCAAGAGGACGTATCAAGTCATGAGAATAATGAGTTGTTGATGAAGAGAAAGTTCCGGAAAAAATTCATGACAGAGCAGAATGAGAAAATAAGAGGTTAAGTGAGTGAATTGAATAAATAGGAGGTAGTGAGTCAATTGATCAATTTTTAAAAGGGTAACTTACAAAAACCCCCTGAGGTTAGGTGAAACCTCCAGTTTCCCCTCTCGGTTTTGAAAAACCTGCAGAAACCCCCCTAAGGTATTGTAAAACCTTCAACTACCCCACTCAACAGTTAATCCAGTTACATTTTCTGTTAAATTCGTGGAGAAATTTTCTATTTACATCCCAAATGTTACAGTAAAATTGTTAGGGTTAAAATATTTATGATGTAATTAGGTGCTTTCTCTGTGAATTTAACAAAAAATTAAATGGAATTAACTATTGAGGGGGATAGTTGAAGGTTTTACGGTACATTAGGGGGTTTTATGAAGGTTTCTCAAAATCGATGGGGGAAACTGGAGGTTTCACCTAATTTCAGGGGGGTTTTTGTAAATTACCCTTTTTTGAATTATCACATTTCCGAATAAATTCAAGTAACAAAACAGAACTAAACATACTATAATTAAAAACTTAAATAAGTAAGTTTCATTCTATATAAAACAATTATCAACATTAATTAATGAATCAGATTGGAGCGCGAGGTTGTCGTAGTATCGACAGACTAGGCTCTCGAAAGAGATGGACATAGGGTGAGTTGCTCAATAACATTAAATCGATTCGTGAATATTTTTTTTATTTTTGTAAATTAATTTATTTTTGTAAATTATTTAAGATGAATGAGTTATATTCGATTGGTTGGATAAATCAAATGGGATAAAATAGGTAGAAATTTATGTGATAATGAGGTGAATTGTTGGAATAAGAGTGATTTTAATAGATTGAAATTAATAAATTAAATTTAAAATAAAAAATAACATCTCTAATTATTTTAAATATACATTATATATCCCTACACATTTAAAAATCGCAGGTTGACCACTACCTCACCTAATCAACATACACGTTCGCCCCTGCTAGTACTCTTTATCCAACTTAAGTTTCATGGATCAAGTGCAACCCTGAATTTAACCCAACACTTGATAGAACTATTAGTTGCTTCAGACTCAAACCTTAAATTTAACCCAACACTGGATAATATTGACCCGGATCTTAACCATTAAAATATGTATACAAAACGCTACACTTGTTTGAAACAACTATTTCCAAACAGCGTAGAGTTCATAAAATTCGTTGTTTATTTATGGGCAAATCTTAGCTTGGCTCAAGTGCTTAATAATTGGAAATGGCTGGGCAGGACAGCGTTAACGATTTGCAGAAAGCAGGAATGATTTGCAGAAATCTTAGCTTAGTGATTAGTCATATTGCCATGTCATTTTAGAATCTGAAACCAGGAATGATTTGCAGAAAGCAAGAAGCAAAGCCTGCTTTGCTATTGTGCACTTTTTTCATGCAACTGACCATCTCTTAACGATGTTAATGAATTACAGTAAGGAACTGAGGGTACACATAAGAAGCGTTATCTTTGACGGTAGGTTTTTGCTATGAGTTTGGAGGTATTTCTAATAGTGAGGGGACACACAAAAAGTGAACAGGTGATCTTAATTCGTGTTTGTGTCGGGTTTAATGGTTTCTTGGTTTACCGCCTGGATCTTGAGCGGCAGCAATAGCCAAACCTTGTTATTATCAGCAGAGTGGACAGCAAGTGATGCCCTAATAGGGAACACCAACTGTGTTTACTTCACCCACCTCCTTTGGTAACTCCATCACCCACTAAACTACACAACTCAACCGGCATTACATACACACATATATATATATATATATATATATATATCAACCCATCTGCAAATTAACCTAATCACCAAGTAATTAATTAATTACATGGAAACTCACAGCAACAGGCAGAAGATTTTCATGGACATTGCTGCTGAGATGAACTCATCAGTTGACTCCCTCTCCTTCTCTGGACTGGTATGCATACAGCAGGACCAACAACAACAACAACAACGATCTCAAAGACCCGCTACCAGATCACCACCCATTAAAGAAGACACCGAGGAGTTCGAGTTCCGTCCCATTCCACAACCCAACAACAACACTGCTCCTGCTGCTGCAACAGTTTCCAACACAACATTGTTGAAAACATTAATCACAATGGAAACTACTCGACAGGACTGTCAGAAAGCATCAAGCAACAACTATGGAGGTGGTGCTGCTAAGGTTTCGGATCATCGAGCACTTGGTCCAGCAGCAACGCAGGCGCAAAAAGCATCGAGCTCGGGGACTGGATGCAGGCTGTTTCAATCATGCAGAAAGTCTCATGCCATTGAGCCAGAAAGGAGAAAACAGAATGTGGTGTAATGGAGCATATATATATCATGCAAGATCTGAGGTTTCTATTCTAGCTTCTGCCAAATTTGTCTGGTTTGTAGTGGAGATTTTAATTAAGGAGATAGGACAACAATTCAATTCAATTCATCCCAGTTTCAGTTAGATCATTAATAAAGCAAATTTCTAGACTTTTAATCAAAGTCACAAGTTATAAAAAGCCAAAACAAAAAAAAATTGAAAAGAAGAAAATAAATAAATAATTCAACTTTCTCAATCTCAATACATTTAACAATTTTAAATCCAATAATTCTCAATTAAATCATTTTTTCCTCAAATTTCCAAATTCGCGTAGGTCTCATCCATAATCAATACTAAGCACATCCCCAAATTTCCGCAAAGAAAGGCCTACTGCACTGAACTGAGCCCAAAATTCCTACTCCGCCGCGACGATCGCGCACCAAATTATGCTTTCCTTGGTAGTCACGTATGTGAACGCAACGTATATAGTCACAAAAGTCAAGAATAGTCGGCAGCTCCAGCGGGTTGACTTCAGATCACCTCTCTTTTTTATAAGCGAAGGGAACCCAAATGACGACCCGCTCCCATTTTCAAGGGAAATCATCAACAACAAAAAAAAAAAAAATTGAGATTTAGCATAATTTTTATTTTATTCCCTACATTTTTAAAATTTTCAAAAAATCTCCCTAAGATTTAAAATAAATACATTTTCTCCCTTTAACCGTTAGAATTGTGCATTGACCGTTAGTTCATTTGGATTAATTATTTAATTCCACATTAAACTTTGTACCTCTAACCATTTAACCCGTAAACTTAACAATTGTACACGTTTATCCCTACTTCCCATCCCTATCACTGTCACAACCTTTAGCACCACGACCGCACTGCACCTGCACGCCAGCGCGCAACCAAGCTCTGTCGGGCGACCCTTGCAACGCCGCCTTGGGCCTCCTAGCCTACCATCGCCACACCCGGGTAGCCTCCCAGATCCAGTCGCCTAAATTGGGTTTCCGACTTGAGCAACTAGACCTGAGCCCCACCCTGCGCGCGCATCACCTCGCTCAAGCCGCATCATGCCTAGCCGCCGCCTCAATTCATTTTTATCGGTCAATTCTGAGAGGAGCTTGTTCGAGGGGCCAAGGAGCAACAACAGATCACCGGATTTTTTGTTTCCCTTGATTCAGTTGATGTATTTCAATTAGTGTGTGTTTGTAGTTAATTGTGCGTTCTTGCTCAGGTGGTGTCGCGAGGTGGAGGTGGAGGTGAGGTTGTGAGGACGGTCTGGTGACGGCCACGGGCTAGGCTAGCTGGACGCTAACGGGTGGCTGTGTCGGTGAAGGGCATGAGATTGGGTTGGGGTGGGTGATGGTAAATATGGAAGGGGTAAAAAGGTTATGGTGTAATTGTTAGGGTTCAAAAATTAAGGGTGTGAGTTTTGTAATTAAATAAAAAAAAACTAACATAATTGTAAACGGATGTTAAGCTTCAGGGAGATAAGTGCATATTTCACGAAACCTCAGGAGGTAAAATAATGAATTCTGAAAATACGGAGGATAAACTGATGATTATGACAAACCTCAGGGGGGGTATTTGATAATTACCCCATTTTGAAAGCCAAAGGCATACAAAAAGATAAACTATCTAGACCTCGATTCGCTACTGTTCTAAAAGAATAACGAAGAAGATACCAAATCAAAATTCTGAATACTGAGTGTGGGCAAACGAGAAAGATAGAATAGAGAGAGGGAAGAGAAAGATGAGAGCGTCGCGTCAAGTATGCAAGTCCATCAATTCATAAGTAATCCAAAATAACTGGAATGGGGCACCCTACCCAAATGGTCGGTTGTTGTGCTTGTATCGCCCACCTTTCCAACTGATGCGCTTCTCGATTACCTTCTCTAAAACATATGTAGGCGTCTAGAAATAAGAGGGTATTGATTTTAGATTAACCACATAATGCGCATATGCACATTCATGCACATAAGGATACATTATAATTACAAACTTGTTACACGAAGATGTTCGGTCGTGTTCTACTTAAACTCGGTTTCAATATTTTTGTACCGAGTTCGAGTTGGCTCGATCGCTCGACGAGCCTTCATGATGCGAACTCGAACTTGACTCGATTGACTACTCAAGTTCGTCTCGGTTGATTGTGAGCTGCTCCAAAACCTATTAAGAATCATTTAAATTATGCTCGAATTCACTTCGGTAACTGTTCAAAATATGATACTTCAAAAAAAAAAATATTCAAATACTTTATAATTCAAGTCAACTATATCATACTATTTTCAAGTTACTCCTTATACTTTATAAATT
Organism: Daphne laureola; assembly: GCA_038382905.1. Lineage (NCBI taxonomy): Eukaryota > Viridiplantae > Streptophyta > Magnoliopsida > Malvales > Thymelaeaceae > Daphne > Daphne laureola. The sequence goes on from JBBYHH010694833.1 coordinate 5,488, forward strand.
TAGTAAATTAGGTCCTATCACTTTAATTACTTATTTGTGAAGTATACTAGATTCTTTTTAGTATGTATTGCTCGATAGCTTAATAAGCAATAAACTCAAATTCAGGTCCGGTCGAACTTGGATCGATAAAATTATCGAGTCCTGAACTCTGCTCGAATTCGAAACTTGATAATACATTGTTCAATATCACCTAAACCGAGTTCAAGTAAGTTCGATAAAAGTTCGACTCATTTACAGCCTTAAATAGGGTAAGCGCTCCATTGAACTTATAGGAAATATAGGGTATATTTGTATATTTTTCATAAGTTTGAATCTCATATGTGTAGTTTGCCCCCACCAAATTGTAACTAATTCTTATTACATGTGTATAAACTATATCTAAAAACACTTTAAACCTCATATGTTATACTAGATTTTATCATTTCAACCATCTGAGTGATCACGCTTGAATCAATAATTATTTATGGTTTGGATAGAATTGAACACTATCCAATGAGTGAAGGGTACACCTAATATTCTTTTAACGTACAAGACAAATCTAATTAATCAATCAACAACTAATGAATTAATTACTTTATTAATAGTGGCAAAAAGCATAAATAAACCTCTGAACTTTTCAGTTTGACACGAATCGGCCACTGAATCTTTTATCGAGTCAAATAAATCACAGAATATTTAAAATTGTACCAATTTAGTCACTGCGTTTCATTTCTAGTGATGTTCCAGGCAAAAAAAATAATGCGGAATGAGCATAAAGTTAAACCTAAAGTATCTTTAACTGTTCGATTAAAAAAAAATACAACACACATTAAGAGAATATTACGTCGTTTTCCTTTACCCTAATAGTATCTGACTTTTTCAGTGGTATTCTTTTAACATGTTTTTTTGGATTGGACACTTTATGTTGAACTTCTTGCTAAATCCGCGTCATTTTTCTGCGTGAAAAATCATCAGAATTCAGATCCAGTGACTAAATTCGTACAATTAAAAAAGTTCAGTGATTTATTCGGCTGGATAAAAAGTTTAATGACTAATTCGTGATATATTGAAAAGTCCAAGGATTTTGTTTGTGCTTTTTTCCATCAATGGTTCACGGGTCAAGCTTAAATGACCGGAATAAAAATGACTCAACCAACCGTCTTCTTTCTCTACTGAACAGTTCACCTGTCCCCAGCGGTATAAAATAAAACACTCTTGCGAGTTAAGACAGACACTACCTCCGCTTTGCCTTTCCGACTCTCTTTCTCTCTCTAGAAACCAGGCAAAAAGCCGAAGGGTAGAGAGAGAGAGAGAGAGACCGAGAGACTCTAAGAGAAATGGAGCGATAGAGACGACGAAAGCGAAAGCAGAAGAGAGAAAGATAGAGTGGTGACGGAGAGATTCGCTTTGGAGATGGTTCTGAGATTCGCACTTCCATGGCCGCTGCTGCTTCTTCTCTGCTCCTCTTTCTCTTCTTCTTCAGCTCGACCTGGTTCGTTTCCACTTCACTCCGTTTTGCTTTCCTGTTTGGATTCGTTGGAATGGTGTTTCTGAATCATCAATTATTGCTTCCTTTCGATTCAATTTGGATTTAGCATTTTGGTTTCTGACTATACTTGTCTGTACTCTCAACTTCCAAGTTTGAATCGACTGATTTAGTAGTGTCACTTGGTTCGGATCTCCTAGAAATCTCTTAATTACCACTTAGGAACGGTTGTGTGCACTTAAGATGTTTGTTTTTATGTAGTAGTTGTTTAGACTGGACAACGATCAGAGTTTAAATTTGCCGTTGTTACATTGTTTTGGGGAGGGAATTGGTATGGGCATTCTTCAATTGACGCATACTCCTCAGTTTCCATCAACAATCTATAATACTTCCTGGTTGTATCTACTCCTTATTGATTGTTACTTGTAAGTTCTCTTGATCTTATATACATGCATTCTTTGCAACAGCACCATATGCTATGCGCATCAGCTGTGGAGCGCGTGCGGATATCCGTACTCCTCCGACCTATACACGTTGGTATAAAGATTTTGCTTATACAGGGGGCATTCCTACCAATGCAACACGTCCAAGTTACATAACTCCCCCACTTAAGACTGTTCGCTATTTTCCATTTTCGGCTGGCCCGAACAATTGTTACAATATTAATAGAGTGCCAAAGGGGCACTATTCTCTCAGGATCTTCTTTGGAATAGTCACACAGACTGTACTAGACAACGAGCCTTTGTTTGACATTTCGATCGAGGGCACCTTGATTTACTCTCTAAACTCAGGTTGGAGTAACCATGATGATCAAGTGTTTGCTGAAGCCATTGTGTTTCTTTTAGATGGCACAGCTTCCATATGCTTCCACAGTACAGGCCATGGGGACCCTACAGTCCTTTCGATTGAAATTCTTCAAGTTGATGATAGAGCATACTATTTTGGTCCTGACTGGGGTCAAAATGTTATACTTCGGACTCTGAAGAGAGTTACTTTGGGCACTGGAAAGCCAAAGTTCGATGAAGATTATAGTGGGGACCATTGGGGTGGTGACAGGTTTTGGGATCCAATTAGAAATTTTGTTCGAAATGCTGATCAAGCTCAAGCTACTGAAAGTATCATTAAACGGTCCTCCACTGCACCAAATTTCTATCCAGAAGCTCTTTATCAGACAGCAATAGTTAGCACCGATAATCAGCCAGATTTAACCTATACAATTGACGTTGATCCCAACAGAAATTATTCAGTATGGCTACACTTTGCTGAGATTGATGGTTCAATTACAGGGGCTGGGAAAAGGGTATTTGATGTCCTTATTAATGGCGTTACTGTATTTCGAGATGTGGATGTTGTCAAAATGAGTGGAGACCGATATACAGCTCTTGTACTTAACACAACTATTGCTGTTAATGGGAGGACTTTGGCTGTGACCCTACAACCTAAGAAAGGCAGTCATGCCACAATCAGTGCTGTTGAGATTTTTGAGGTTATAGCTGCTGAATCTAGAACACTACTAGATGAAGGTAATGCTTTTCTTAGTTGTATATTTGTAGTGAAATTCTCTGAAGAAAATGGAGCTGGCAAAATGAACAGTTTGTTTACGTGTTAATAATGAACTGCTAGGTCTTCTCCCTCTGTTCTCTTCCATAACTGTTTTCCCAATACTTTAAAGCTGACTTAAATTGGAATTTACTATTAGTAAATACTCCATCTATTTGTTTATTTTAATACATGTTTCTAAGCAGGAACAGTTGTAGTGATTGCTTCCAATTGGGAGTAACTAGTTTGTAAATTTAATCTTTTCTGACTCTTTATTCTAGTAAGGGCCTTACAAGCAGCGAAGAAAGCTCTGGGGCTTCCTGAACGTCTTGGGTGGAATGGTGATCCATGTGTTCCAAAGGAACACCCATGGAGTGGAGCAGATTGTCACTTTGATAGTGGCAGCAGCAAGTGGTTCATTGATGGCCTGTACTTTCTGGACCTTTCTTCCTGCACTTCCTCTTTTTTATTATAATAGATAATATACTTATTGCCTGATAGATATGCATAATTCATCATTTCAATGTGCGCCTCTTGATGATGCCTGCCAAGTATCGAGTATAAAACCTTCTTTGATCAAGTTTTGGTACAAAAGCATGTCATCTTCCTACAAATATGTCCCATGTTGCTGCTTCTACTGTAGAACAAGAAGCATTTTCACAATGCTCTTTTGTATTCAGCTTTGAATAAAGCAAGGGGAGAATATCCATTAGTCTCCTTATTGCCAATTTGAAATGAGGTATTTACTAAATTGTGTTTGTCTATAATGATAGCTGATTTTTTCAAGGTTAGCAGCTAGGACTATAGTTTCTGCAGGAAGATCCTGTCACCATTCATAACGAAACTAAATTTGTATCTTTATCCATCATGTAGAAGCTGCATTATGTTACTACCGGAGCTAGCTCATTCACCAACATGCTTGAATTTAGGTGCAGGGAAATCCCTGGGTGTTTTCCACCTAGATATGACTTCATTCTCTCATTGTTCGTGTTTCCACTGCAAAATTTCATATTCCCATTAACTTCTACCCTGAAAAGTCTATCCATTTTATGTTCTCATGCTGAAATCATCATTTTTCAAATGGGCAAACTCCATCTATGGTCCCCATTCTTGAAATGTCCTAAACCGGTCCTATTTTATCTTTTTCTTTTATTAAATCACTTATCTTAATATTTATATCCAATCTTGGTTCTTCCATCAAATTTTCCTGCTAGAATAATTCCTTGTAAGTAATGTTTGTTATGGTCCCTAGATTTTTCTTATCCTCCTCTTACACTCCAAGGTTATATATATCTGACATTTCTACCACCTCTCTTATCATCCTCTCTACCTGCCCCTGCTCTGTCCAGCTAACAACCACTAGCTGCCTTTGGCCAGTAGCCCCCCGCTCCCTCAAGTCAACAGCACCCACCTGCTTTCTTCACCAACCACCTCTGCTGCTTATTCACTTCCTTTCTCCCTTCTCAATCTCTGTTACCCAATTCTCCATCAGCAATCACCTGCCTAATACGAACACAGAGCCTGCCACCTTTCTAGCTGCATTTTCATCCAATCTACCTGACATCCCCAACGTGTCCT
>JBBYHH010694854.1:0-10068 GCA_038382905.1 Daphne laureola
CAGAAAAGCGACAGTAATCTCGGTCTAACAATGCTTCCTGTTACAGACTTTTACTCTAGATAAATAGATATATTTATAAGGTTTTGAATTTCCATAATTCTAACTTATTTAACAGAAATAGTCAACTTTGACTAACATTTTGACAGTTGACCAACTTGGTCAAACTACAGATTAAGTGGTCAAACAACTTGCATATTTTACTAGATTACCACTTAAGCAACAATTAATCATCCGTCATAATTAATTACATACAAGGTCCCTATACTTTATCAGAAAACGCATTTTAGCCCAATTTAGCATAAAGTGTCCCAATTCACTTAAATGCTACAGATTTTACACTTATACTTAAAGAAGCTTACTTTTACTTCTTTTACCCATAATTACACACTTGGTTCTTATACTTTACCCACATTTCCAATTTGACCCAAATTTTCATAAAGTGGCCAAAAGTGCCCAAATTTCATACTTAACCTTCAAATGAGCATTAATTTCACTTATTTGTCACAATTATTCAGACAACACTTAAACTTTACCAAAATTTCTAAAAGTGATAAATCTTTCCCAAATCACCAACTTAGCTCATTTTTACCCAAATTTCTTCACTTTCCTTAAACAACTTCAATTTTCCAACACTTTACATAATCGGCCAAAACTCTAACTTTTCACCAAAAATGTTTTTCTTCTCCAACTTTTTACCAACATCCTTATATGTTGTTAATAACATTATTCCATCGTAAAATCATACTTTCTCAAAGAACATCTTCATCATTTCAACCCCTTAACTTTCGGCCTTCTTTAAAAAATCACCAAAGATTTTTGTTCAATTTTTTAACACTTCACACATGATTCAAATCATCAAATAATCAACATGGATCAATATTTAAACAAAAAATACCTTTATTCTTTTCTCCTTAAACTTTCGGCCATACATGCTACATCATCATCCATGATGATTTCAACTTAAGTTCAAGTATTAAACATGTTCACAAATCACCCAAGAACACATATTAATACTCACTTTAAACAAAATCCAAATTTTCTTCAAATATAATCAAATTCGGCCAACTCATGACTCCCACTTCCAAGATGATTCAAGCATGGTTCCAAGTATTAAACATGCTCTAAATTCACCCAAGAACATGAATCAAGCATCAAATTAAATTTCCAACATACTTTGAATATTATCTCTACTTCAAAAATCCATAAAAATATTCAATCTTCATGGAATCATGTAGTAAATCTTTATACTACTCCATAACAACCATAAATTCATGCTTACCTTAAGCAATTTCCAAGAAATCCTTGTAGAGATTTTTCAAAAATTACCATTCAAATTCAGGCTCTAGAAGAAAAATACAGAGGATGAGCTCAACACTTTTCATATTTAGTTTCATCTTTGAAACAACCTTTAAAAGAGGTCACCTTGATCTTTCTTGAAGATTTTCTTGAACACTTTTGTCCAAGCACTCCCTTGTAGTTTCGGCCTTGTAGAGAAATGAGAAGAGATGGAGTTTTTCAAGCTTCCAAGCTCACTTTCTTGACGATCCTTGCAAGAAAACAATTTTTCCTTAAGTAATCTTGCAACTTTGATGGATGGTTGGTGGAAAATTGTTCAAGAATGAGCTTGAACACTTAAAGAGAATGAAGAAGATTTCTTTGGTATAGAGAGAGAGTGTGCAGCCGGTTTGTTGTATGATGAAAGAGGAGGGGGAAGAGTTGTAGTAGAAATCATGATATGGAATGGATAAAGGCTAAGTTTACAAGCCAAGTCCATCATCATCATTTTTTGTTTAACACTTCATCCTACCATAATGCCTACCAATCACCAAAAACTATCAACATGTGCCAATTATGGCTCCCAAAACTGGCTCTCATGTGAAATGACCGAATTGCCATTGTCCATCCAATTTTTTGAAATGACCATTTTATTCTCCGGGGACAAATTTTGCCGAAATCGCTCGGGACTCACGTACTATCTTAAAAGTCTGAAATCCCATAGAATTGACCTCAAATTTATTCTCGGGATATTGAAATCATCAGAAAACGTGTTCCTGCACGTTTAAAATTGAGTCCCGGTAATAGTGAAATTTGACCTCTGGGCAATTCTTCTCGGAAAATCACTATTCATCCAATGGTGACTGTAACAATCAGAGTTTGGATGCTACACGTGTTGCCGAGCCTGATAGGGCCACTTTATTTAGGTTAGGAGCCGAGGGTCAGAGGTTGGGTCCTCAATTCCCTTACAAACTGTTGGAGTCTTCTGCACCAGAGGTAATTGAGGGGCTTGCTGAGGGGGGTGCCCCTTTAGTAGCAGATGTAGGTAAGGCTCCAAATAGGTTGTGGATGCCCCTTTTTATTTTGTATTAATGCAATTTGCACTTATTTTGGTGATGAAAAAGTTGTTTTTCAATTATGTTGGACTTTTGGAATTTTTACTTGTAGTAAAATTTGTTTTGAGATAATGGAACGATCCTGTATATTGGGTCTGCAATATGAACGTACACATTGTGGAGATGAAATTTGTTATTTCATATAATTTGGAATATATATTTACACATAGTAGGGTCGAAGATCATCTTGATGATAATTATGCTTCAAAAGCTTTCCTGTTGATTCCTTCAATGTGAAAACTCCTTCTCTGTCTTTGTTGTGTATGATGTAAGGCCCTGCCCAATTTGGTCTTAGGGTGCCTTGTCTTGAGTTACGGCCAGTGAGTGCTGACTTGAGTAGAACGAGGGATCCCAAGTGTATATTTTTTTGTCGAACTTTGGAGTTGTGATCATGTGTGGCCCTTTATCTTAGGGTCATCATTCGCAGTCAGCCGCCCTCTCGAACTTCTTCGATTAGGTCGAGGTGTGCCCTTAAACCTTTTTCATTGGAAGGTGCATCGTAGTAGAGGGTTCTGACTGTAGGTACGTCAGCCTCGATGGGGAGTAGGGTGTCCAAACCGTATAAAAGTGTGAACGGTGTTTCTCCGGTTGGGCCTCGTGAGATGGTCCTATAATCCCATAGAATTGTTGGGAGTTGCTCGACCCATTTGCCTTTTGCTTGGTCGAGGTGTTTCTTCAAACCTTCCTTGATGGTTCAGTTGGAGACTTCGAATTGTCCGTTAGACTGGGGGTTAGCGATGGGGGCGTACAACATCTGGATGTTCATTGTGGCCGCCCAGTCCTTAACTTTATTGCTTGTAAATTGTGTCCCATTATCTGTTATTATGGCTCGTTGTGTACCATATCGTGATACGAGGTTGTGCCAGAGGAATTTGACGACCTTTTTTGCGGTGATCGTAGTGAGGGGTTCAACTTCAATCCATTTGGTGAAGTAGTCGACTAGTACAATGCATTGAATTGTCCCGGAGCTCGAGGCATGGGACCAATGAGGTCGAGACCCCATAGTGCGAAAGGAATGAGGTAGGTTTCAGTGACGATTTCTGTGGATGGACCCTTTGTATCCTGGAGTTAATTTGGCATTGGTGACACTTCTGGATGAGATCATGGGCGTCCTTCTTCAGTGTAGGCCAATAGTATTCGAGGCGTAGGCATTTGTGTGCCAATGCATTGGAGTCGATGTGGCCCCCACAAACTTCTGAGTGGACTTCGTTAAGTACTTTGGATGCATCGGTATCATCGAGGCATTTTTGCAGAGGGTTGGAGTATCCTCCTCGCCATAATGTTCCATCGATGACGACATATTTAGCGGATGTTAGGCGTATCTTCTTCTGTTGAGCTGGGGTGCCATCGAGGCAACCAGTTGTAGATACTGGAGTATTGGCCATCGTAAAGTGTTGCTTGAACCTTATAAATGTGATGGATAGACGGTTGTGCAAGCGTCTCGATAGATGATTTGAGGCGGCTCTTGGAAAGTTTGTCCGCCCGTGTGTTCTGGTCTCTCGATACCTTGGAGATATGTAGAGTTTCGAATTGTGCTTGGAAACTTTTAAGTTTTTTGGATTTTCTGAACCTACGAGATTTACAATTTGGTCTATTAAATTTTTTTTATTTATCATCCAACTTGCGTTTCCTCAGTAAGACCCGTCCTAGGATCAAGGAATAAAAATCCGTTGACAGATAACAACTAAAATCTTGAAACCAACTCTGTTAATCAATGGCTGAAATATTTAAAAACTTAATTAGATCTGTTTCTAAAAAACATGAAAAAGAAGAGTCAAAAGGAAAAAGAAAGGCATAATCAATCGGGATCACTACAACACATTCATGATGCTGAGACCAAAATATTTGTTTCCAAAAGTCAAGTATTTGTCCTGAAAGTTTTAGAGACTAATATGATATATGTCTCTAGTGCCAAAGAGTTTTGGGAACAAATGAGGGGACAATTAGAAGTGTTGACGTAATGTGTACATCAACAACAATTAGACGCGTTGCAAATAGGGTGGCAACAGATAACCATTAGAAACGATTATATTCGTTATTGGGGACAAATTCTCTTTGTTTTTTTGTTTGAAAGGGGACGGTACACTGTATTTCCATTTCAACAACTCGCCAAATGGCACTTACACTCAATACCCAAGAGCTTTACAAATTAACAGCAAATCATGGATAAAAAATCAAATAAAAAAAGATCCTGTGCTGCACAGCATAATCAGGACGTAACAATGTAAATTGCAATCTATACCTCTTAATGTCTCTCCCCTTCACAATCAACTTCAACTTTTGGGATGACTTTGCTGACAATATCATCCACATACTGATATGGGACATTTGTATAGAATATTCTTCTCAAATCTCTCAACACTGCCTCTGTAATCTCATTTTCTCTAATACTTTTCACACCCTGCACCAAAAGTATCAAAATATAAAAACTACTTACTATCAGTTACTCTTTCAAAATTTGAACACAACTTAGTTCATGAGGGATGCAAAAATAGTAAAAAAATGAACAAATGAAAATTCCAGGAACTAGCAGTAGCAAAAAAGGAAAGGGGGGGAACCCTAAAAGCATGCAGCTAGCACATGCAAGTAAAAAATCTGGTAAGTGCATCCAAAATCAGCAGAAGACTCTTTCTCAAAGTAGCCTTGTATGGTTTGCTTCTTGCCACCGCTTAACATATCCAGCCACATGACCGAGGCCAGTCATACGAGGGATGCTGGAGATTGATTGCTCTCATGCAGTCCAACAAATCCTTCCTGTAAAACAACACTTGGAGAACTAATGATTGTCATTTACATCCAAACTTCTTGTATTCATTAGACTACAACAATTCTATCTGTATCATTTAGATGCCATTTAAATATGGTAACAAATAATCTATGGTAGCTAACTATCAAGCAAAGTCAAGACAATTCTATCCAAAACTTTTAACCTTCCAATGAATCATATTATATGTATGAAGATTAATTTCACAATATAATTATAGCTGATGGGAAAGATTAGAAGACCCTAAACTTACAGTCAAAACAACCAAAAAGATGAACTTTCTAAATATATACCTATGTTGCCACTTTAAAAGCATCATGACGAGAAGAAATTGTTGCTTCCATCTTCTACATGATAGTCAAGAGCATGGGAAATATGATCCAGCTAACTTCCAAATGTGTGATGGCCTAGGAGAATATATAGACTCCAAGTCTGGCAGATTCTAGTTAAAGCACCTAAAGTTATATGTAATCAAGGCACTTTATCTCTTAAAAGAGAAAAAGTTTCTCTAGACAATTGCTCACACATACAGCAAAAACTTATAGGTAATAAACTATTAAACATGCTTCATCACTATGAACCAAACATGCTACCCGAATGAAGTGCAAGATTAACTTATTGATGAGCCTAGATAATATACACGGTTTCAAGCATATCAAGAACACAATCACTAAGCAACTTATGACCCATAACAAAGCAAGAGCTATTAAAATGAGCAATTGCCAAGCAAAAGTCATAGTAATTCGTTGGGATCCCAGAAAATTGAAAGTAAAATATGAAATAATCGTAACACATAGAACTAATTTGCTCCAAAAAATCACATGAGCATGCAGATTTTCCAGCATCACAAAAATAGAGGAATCAACATTATCGAGCATGCATCTAGAAACCTGTCGATTTCCCTCTCGGTAATTCAATCGAGAACCGCCGACTAGCGAGAGCAAAACCCAAACTCCTTTTGCCGGGTTGCAACATCGAATCGCAGCGCTAATGGAAGGTTAATGCATTCCGGAGGTTGATTCAGCCATTACTTAGCCGCTTGTACCGAGGCCTTGCAATCAAGAAGGCCGATTGGCTTCCACCGACTCACGCCTCAAGATTTACTCCTCTGGTTAGGGTGGTGGTTTTGCTCGGCGACTATTGTGGCAGTTTTGAAGTTTTGCTCTTCCTTGGTGGCTTCGCCGTCGTCGACATAGCCTCTCCGGTTGAGTTTGGAGGTAGGAAGGACCTGTAAGGTGCGAGACGAGCCACCTCTCTCCCATTCCTTTGTTGCCTGCAAAAACATAAGCGGTTCCACCACACCAAATTCTATAAACGATAATTTAATTTAGAAATTTAATCTCTTTTTAATGGCTAATTTGGCTCTTCTTTTAGGGGCAATTATATTTGTTTGTATTATTTATACATCTCGCAATTAATCAGATTCAGTCACTACTATTTTTTGTGTTGCCCAAACTGTTAAATTTTTATAATTTTGGCGACACATACTGAGTATATATGAGGACAAATAGTGAAATTGTTGCTAGAATCATTAAATGGAGACTATTATGTTATTTGTCTCCAATTTAATGTTGCCAATACTGCAATACCAATAATTGTTGCGGTGGATATAAAAAAAAGTCTGGGAAATTGAAATATTTTAAAAATTAATAAGTTCGAAGTCTATCAAAAAAGAACTTTCAAATTAAGAATCACATATTTCATTAAAAGGATAGAAATAACGGTTTTAATAATGGAAGAAGATCATATATTTGAAGTACTTTCCAAATATATGATAGATGATCACCTTGATAACTATTACAATTATCTATATGTTGGATTAGTTCAACTTGTTTTAAAACGATTAACCAGAAATGGGCTAAACACTTCTGTTGTTATTGGCCTAAGAGACCATAAACATAACAAATTTACTGATTCTCTGTTAGGAATAGTAGAATCCAGCATGTTTGATGGCCCAATATACTTTAATTATCATCCAAATTTCACAGTGTCTTTAAAAGATCCACATATCATAAAAATTTTAACTGCCAATTGGTCAGGCATCGAAATTGCCAAAAATAATTTTGGTCTCACTATCAACTCAGAATAAAGTAATTTGCGTATAGTGGTGAAAAACAGGTCGAATCCCAAAGAAAATCTTTGAATTAAAATTTCTTAGAAATTAATTAAAATTAAAAGGATGCGAGAATTTTGTGAAAAATTGAATGCTTGAAAATAATAAGCTGCAAATTAGACAAATTAATCAAATACTAAAAATGTTCAGCCTAGGATCGATTATCTACTCAAAACAAATATTTCTTTAACCCAAGCAAATAAAACGGATTCCACCTAAAACTAGAAAGAACCCAAATAATTCATTGATAAATTAACCAGAATAAGTGTCTAATTAATTTCTTAATTCCAAGTAATTAGATATTGAGAAATAATTTCTAATCAACCTAGAACTAGCATGAAGAATAATGATCGAATTGTTTATTGGAAGCAACCATCCAGAGAAGCTAATATGATTTAACCTGTCCTATTTCTTTTTTATGAATTAACAAGAAATTTACGAAATTCCAAAATTAATCCATTTGCTTCTATCAAATTCTTTCACATAAGCAGCTAGAGAATTCAAGCATAATCACAATTTCATAACCAATTCAACAAACGAAAATAGAAAATTCAATTGCAATAACTAAGTGCTAAGAAGAAATAGATTCTTGAAAATTAAAGAAAATTGAAATTCTAATTAATTCTCACAACCAAGAGTTTGAAGATAGACTAAACTTAAGAAATTAGTCAGACATGATGTGGTAGAACGCAAGAGAAAAAATAAAATTGCAAGCTAAAAGGTCTCCAAAAATAAAATTGCAAGCTAAAAGATCTCCCCACGTTCTCTTCCTATTTATAAATTGGAATATCCAAGTCCAACTAGTACTAGGAATACCAAGATGAGCTGAGTTGCAATACCTTCTTCTATTTGTATCAGGAATCCAATTATTTTGCTTCTTGGTCATCGGCTGTATGCTTGCCAACCTCTCTTAGACATTTCATCGAGCATGTCGAAGGCATCAAATTCTTGAACAAATCCTTATCACATTTTTAACTCAGTAATTACTGCCCATCATCACCAATTGCTAACCTTGCCTCTGAAACAAAAAGTAATTGGATGATTTTGCGTTGAGCTCCTCATTGTTTCGCCTCCTAAACCAGCAAAGAAAAGAAGTAGTTCATTTGCTGGTGATCTTCCAATGCTGACCCTATCCCAATTGATATCCTAACTTAAGTTGAATTGTATCATACGGCTGGTACACATCAAGGATTTCAGGAGCTGATTTCCTTAACAGAGGAGATCAACATCAATTAGATTTCCTTGCTCTGGTCCAAGGACGTATTAAGGCTGGAAAGGTGTAGACTTCAGCTCAAAATCATCTTAGCCCCACAACTCCCCTGCTTTAATCACTTAAACCCTCAACGTTTAATTTGTATAGTTCCAGCCATTGCAGCAGCATCCAGGTCGCTGCCTTGAAGAGCATTTCGACCCCAATATCATGCAAACTGGATTTTGAATCCTTCATATGAAATTTATCTCAGGATGTCAGCTTTCAAATACATTTTGAATCATTTCATTACGATCTCTGTAGTTCAAGATATGAATTTTCTACCAAGACATCTCCATTCTGTCAATAATCTGAAATTAACACAATCATTAATATTTGCAAAATTATCAATTAAATTTTATTTTAATTAATTGTCTCCAAATAAGTTCTAAGATATTAAACACACTCAAAATGATCTTTTAAAGCTCAAGAATCATGAAAATAGATTAAGTATGAGAAGAATAAATATAATAAATATCAACGTATCACCAATATTAGCTTTTCAAACTTTGAACTAAACATGTTAAGGGAACCTTTCAAGATAGACTAAGATAGTCTAAGAAATAAATTTTGATCAGCAGAAAATATGATAAAGAGAAAATGGTTATCAGACAATTATACCTAAAATTATAGAAAAGAAATACAAAAACTTTGGTATAAAAGGATTCGTCAAACTCGAGGTCCCGAAGCAACTTAAAATTATTTGAGTGGTTCATTCAAACTCTAGTTCTAGATGGCGAAACAACTTTATCTGCTTTAGAAGAAACGTGGAATACCTACAAAGTTAAGGAAATGAAAGAAATAAAAGAAATAACTATTGCACACCCTCTTTCTAAGATAATTGTCTTAGGAGAACAATTGTCTCACCCTTTAAAACTATTAACAAAAAAAAATAGTTCTAAACATGCAGAAACAAAAGACCTTCAATCTTTGATTGAGCAGAATAATTACACGAATCTCTACCTACAATCATTAGGGAGACAAATGTGCAGAATAGAAGAGACTAAAAGAACAAAACAAAAGCCCAACACTTCTAGGCTCTTCATCCACCTTCCTTCTATAATTTCAACATTTAAATTAGAAAGAAGAGATAATGAGGTTTCTTGTAGGATGAAGGAATTGGTCGAACAAATATGAAAACTTACTATTAAAGAAAAACAAAAGGGGCTCAACTCAATGTCATTACAGAGAAACTCTTTCAAGAAAATAGTCAGTCTTCTCACAAAATCCCCGAGGTTAATAAAATTAAAATAGAGAGAGGAGGACCATCAAAGGTCTGAAATGTTTCACATCCATCTACTAATAAACCATCTCCAGTAGATATTAGACACACCAATTATTGGCAACCTGATTCATTTACTGCTTATAAAGGAGATGAAATAAGAAAATGAAATATTGATAACCTTTCAGAATACAATATATCCCAGATAATTCATCATATCATTATGTATGTGATAGTTGTTAAAAGCATGAACAAATGAACAACTGATCAACAAATTATGGATATGATCATCTCATTGATCAACAAATTATGGATATGATCATCTCATAA
>JBBYHH010694865.1:0-10068 GCA_038382905.1 Daphne laureola
CTCAACACCCCTGAATGCTCTATAAGAGCGAAATAGTGTTGACGCATCACAACAGTGCGCTAAGAGATATGCGCACGAGACTTGCAAAGAAACAACGTCAGACCTACAACACTGACAAATAGTACCCAAAAATAGAAAAAATAACCTACTATAATAGAGGTTCCAGAGAATAATAGCTACGTAAATAAAGAAAAATCAGTGGCCCTCACACCCAACTCAAATGAGAGGCGAGCCATCATGGATCGCCTACTGGCTGGGAGTCTCCCAATCCCATCAAACTTCACTCCACAACAGCTATCACCATCCCTGACAAAGGAGGTTTCATGCAAACCACCACTGAGCCATGAGTCACCCTAACCAAAGTCCCCTTTCCCACTTGCAGCTTAGGAAGTGGAGAAACAGGACCAGAGCTGAGCCAAACTAACCCACCAACAAGGGTCGCACCTAACCCAACCAGAATCAGAGCAGAAACCAGTGACATGTGGAGGTGTAGCTCTGAATATCGTGTGGCATCATCCGCAACTGGATCGAAAAGTATATATATATTTTTGTTCAAAGTGGTTTGAGCAGTAGGAACTTGAGCTAGCTATATTCTCTATATAACAACATTTTTTTAAGCCAGATTTCTTTAGCAATTGCTAGCATACTTGTTTTAAGAGTGACATTATATGACAAGTTGTTTTTACATAATTAATATGCTCAAATATTACATTACCTAATCAACTTGCTTTTGGATTCAAATAAGTGAATGTGTTAATTAAATTATATTTGATGGTAGGTTTTTGCAGTGAGTTTTGCATTCCTCTAGTAGTGGTATGTACATATGACTTTTAAAGTAAAATTGAGTAGCATCTCCCATTAATATATGCACTATATCATAATGTGAGCTTTTGGGAAAATGTTTTTTTTTTTTTTCATAGCAAATTTTTTAGTTTACCTGAATCGAGTATTGTTGGGTCTCTCCAAAATATCTGAGACCTTACTTAAGAAATGATGAGTCTTTTGGCACTCAATCATATATGTTGGTAAATATAAGTTGGTTTAATAATTTATTATTGTATTGGCATTTTTTGTAATAAAAAGTTTGAGCATATTAATTATGACAAGTTGTTTTTACATAATTAATATGCTTAAATTTTGAGCCTTGATGCTTTTAGTCGATTTTTTAACAAAAAAAAAGGTTCATTTTATTAATGCATAATAAAACAAGCCACAACATAACAAGTCAAAGCACTGACTCGACAGAACCTACAAACCAACCACTAGGGCATAGAGAAACCAACATCGAAAATAGTAAGGTAATAACACATTTCCTGCTAACACTCATCTGCCTAAACTCCCAGAAAAACCACTAATGGGTTGAGGGCACATATGCCATGCTGAGAACTTGACACTCATCTTGTATCGACTCATCATGATCGTGCGCTCCTCAAGGAGAATGCAGAAGATCTTGCAAGTGAGTGAGAACTCTATCAAGCGACCCGCCCTTAAAAACAAAATGAAGAAAACTAGAAGTACCAAGGCTTAAAAAGGTCCAGAAAATAACAAAACCAACAAAATAAACATTGATGACCCTCACAGCTATCCGATAGAAAAACTCAGGAATCAAGGCTCTTTGTTGGGTGAGAAGTCTCCTGACCCCAACAAGCTCTGATCCACAACATCTATCCCTGCTCCGGACAAACGCAGTACCGCACGTCTAAAACCCAAACTTGGTGACTGTCCCTGACCATTCCCACCCAAACTGTGAAGGTCACCGCCACCAGAAGTCACACCAACCAAAGCCTCATCCCATGCCTGCAGCTCCAAAAGAGAAGAACCGGCCCCATACACAGATCGAGGGAAAACCCTTGTGGTAGTACCACCATGACCGAAGAAGAAACAAGCATCGTCGAAAGAAAAGCTAGCTACACGGGTTGTGCACAGTCAAGGAACCAACCCCAACGCCGAAAGATCGAACAACTAGCGCGAGCAAAGTAGTAAGGGCGTCGAGTGACCGTCATCCTAACGAACAGAGAAAGGGCGACAATGTGGCATCGGAGAACAGCCACAAACTGTGCTCTAAAAGAAACTGGAGCCCAGACGACGGAATTGGCATCGGCCGGACGAACGGTAGCACCTTCGCCTGACAAGCACATATGTTAATGCCACCGGAGGGGCAGACCCGATGTTGTGGCCCTTGCAGGAAGGCTGGCGCTTCCTCTGCCTCCACGCCAGCAATTGAAAAAACAACTCTGTAAGGCCAACGGTGCGAGCAGTCTGAGCCTTTAACACTAGGGATATCAAAAGTTGACCCGACCCGAGCAACCCACCCGACCCGACCCAACCCAACCCAACCTGAGTTGACTTAAAAGTCAACTAGCCGAACCCGACCCGAGCAAGTTGAAACCCGAGATAAGCTGAATCCGAATGAACCTGAACCCGAGCAACCCAAACTCGAAAGAACCCAAACCTGAAGGAACCCAAAAAGACTCGAGAAGACTCGAATATAAAAATATATTGAGGAATTATATCCAAGTTACAAGTATTAAAATTTTCACTTTTGACATATGTCTTTTCCCTTATTTATGTTTTCTAAAGTTGAAATTATAGACATAGAAATATAGAATTCTAAATCCATAAACTTTAAACTTTCAAAAAATAAATTCACAAAGCTTTATCTAGTTTCAATTTCCTTGTCTAATTTCAATTTTATTGGATCGATATCCAATTTCAATTTTTACTAGAGAGATATCCATTTTTCAATTTTATTGGAATAAGTTTTAATTTTCAAGTTTTTTGAGTAATGATTAATTCGAAGCTTGTTAGAATTGTGTCCAAATTTCGATTTTGTTGGGGAAATATTTAATTCCAAAGTTATCGGTGTAATGTCTACTTTCAATTTTTGTAGGAGAAGTTAAATTTTCAATTTTATCAGTCTAATGTCTAATTTTTTTTTTTTTGTTTTTGGAGAAATTTCAATTTTTTTGGTGCAATATCTAATTCCAATTTTATTAATTAGAGCAATGTGATCCAATTCCAATTTTTGTTAGAGAAACGTCCAATTATAATTTTTTTTGAGTAATGTCTTATTTTCAATTTTGTTTGAGCGATATCTAAATTCAATTTTATTGGAGGAATGTTCAATTTAATTTTTAGATAGAGAGATGTCCAATTTCTAATTTTTTTGAAGTAATGTTCAATTCTAATTTTATTGAAGCAATGTTAAATTTTAATTTTGGGTAGAGAAATATCCAATTTCTAATTTTGATGGAGTAATGTTTAGTTTCAAATTTTATTGGAGTGCTGAGCGATTCTAATTTTGTTGGAATTGTGTCCAATTTCCAATTTCATTGGAGTAGTGACCAATTTCAAATTTATTGGACTTCTATCACTTTTTTAATCTTGATGAAGTAATGACCAATTCCAATTTCATTGGATCAATTTTCAATTTCTATTTTTAGTAAAGACATGTCAAATTTCTAATTTTATAAGAGTAACGTTTAATTCCAAATTTATTTGAGTTGTGTCTAGATTCTAATTTTGTTGGAGTAATAACCAATTTCAAATTTGTTGGAGTTGTGTCTAATTTCTAATTTTGTTGGAGTAATGATCAATTCTAATTTTGTTGGAGTAATGCCCAATTTTAATTTTTTTGGAGTAACGACCAATTCATGTTTATTGGAATTGTGTCCAATTTTTAATTTTATTGGAATAATAACCAATTCCAATTTTGTTGGAGTAATTTTTAATTTCCAATTTTATTAGAGTAATGATCAATTTCAAATTTGTTGGTGTTGTACCCAATTTTCAATTTTGTTTGAGTAATGTCGAATTCCAATTTTATTGTAGCAATGTCCATTGCAATTATTATTGGTGAAATGTCTAATTTCTAATTTTGTTAGTAATATCTAATTTCATTTTTTGTTGAAGTAATGACCAATTCTAATTTTGTCTGAATAATGTCCAATTTTAAATTTTTCAAGAGTAATGATCAGATCTAAATTTGTTGGAGTTGTGACTAATTTTCAATTTTATCGGAGCAACGTTCAACTCCAATTCCGTTAAAACCATGTCCAATTCTAATTTAGTTGGAGAGTGCTCGATTAAATTAGTTATGCTTTCATTTGTTAATATTGATTAATTTTCATTCAACTAATTTTCTTCTAAGATTCTCTAATTTAAGAAACTAATTATGGATAAAAAAGTTAAAATATTTTTTCCTTTATGGTAAATAAGATATTTAAATATTAAAAAAAATTGCAAGAAAAATATATTTAAAGGTCATTTAATGATATTTTTTTAGAATTCATGGGTTTAATCATTTGAAAAATCACACTCCCTCCGTCCTCAATTAATTGCTCATTTGATTTTCATGTTTCAATGTTTAATTCAAATATTCATAAAGATAAGTAATTGAAATTTTTTCTAAAAAAATATATTTACAAAAGGCATGTTGCAAATTATGATAGACATATAATTTTTTTAACTTTAAACATCTAAACATTCATGAAAATAAATTATAGATTAAATACTGTGAAATAACAAAAAACAATGGACCAATTGACAAGAGAGTAAAAAAAAAATAAAAAAAATTGATTAATTGAGTGTTCGGTACAACGCGAATGATGTGGTGGTGCAACGATAGAAGGGTGGTGATGTACCAATGGAGGGGTGATGACGACATGTTAAGGCTATAGGGTACTACTAATGAGGGATGAATGAGTCAAATTATAGAAGTATAAAGTTTAAAGATTAATTTGTCAGGTTTAGAAATTTTAAGGTGAAAATAAAATATTAATCTAAAAAAAATAATGGAATCCGTCAAGTTTTTAACGAGTGGTAAATTGGTCTCATTTCCCAAACATCGATGGTAATTTAATCCCTTAAAAAATTTTAGTGACAAAATGTTATTAGTCTCTAAATTTTAATGACAAAATGACCACTTTTTTCAAAATAAAGGGAGAAATTGCAAATTAAGCTTCTTTTTTTTTTTTTTTTATGATCTCACAGGCTTATTATGGTAGTGAGTAAGTGGAAGTAGCTTTTCAAATCCAACTCTTCTTACTCGACCGATCTCGCATTCATCATATTCAACTCCACCTTCACCTCCTCCAAATCCTGAGAATCTGGATTATCCCCTTCGAATTACGACCTGAGACTGACTGAAATGGCGATTCACGGGCCCCTGGACGGCAACCATGTCGCCGCTAAATCCTTCGCCCATTTCGGTGTCACCCACATGTTTGGAGTGGTCGGAATCCCAGTCACCTCGCTCGCCAACCGCGCCGTCCAGTTAGGAATCCGCTTCATCGCCTTCCATAACGAGCAGTCCGCCGGTTACGCCGCCTCCGCCTACGGCTACCTCACCGCCCGCCCCGGCCTTCTCCTCACCGTTTCCGGTCCCGGCTGCGTCCACGGCCTTGCCGGCCTCTCCAACGCCATGATCAATACCTGGCCCATGGTTATGATCTCCGGCTCATCTGATCAGAAAGATTCAGGCCGGGGGGACTTCCAAGAGCTCGACCAGATCGAAGCTGTTAAACCCTATTCCAAGTTCGCCGTGAAAGCCAAGGACATCAGAGACATCCCTGGTTGCGTCGCCCAGGTACTTGATCGGGCGGTCTCCGGTCGGCCCGGTGCTTGCTATCTTGATTTACCCACTGATGTCCTCCATCAAACGATATCCGCATCTGAACTAGAAACCTTGCTGACCCAGGCGGAGAAAAGTAGTAATTCGTTTAAAGAGAAATTGTCTGTTCCTAGATCTGAGATAGAGAAGGCGGTTTCTCTTCTCAGAACGGCCGAGAGACCGCTTATCCTTTTCGGAAAGGGCGCTGCCTATGCTCAAGCAGAGGGCGAATTGAAGAAGCTTGTGGAGAGTACCGGAATTCCCTTCTTGCCCACTCCGATGGGCAAGGGACTGTTGCCTGACAATCATCGTCTTGCCGCCAGTGCAGCCCGGTCGCTGGCCATTGGTAAATGTGATGTTGCTCTTGTTGTTGGCGCCAGGCTCAACTGGTTGCTGCATTTTGGGGAGCCGCCCAAATGGTCAAAGGATGTGAAGTTTATTCTTGTTGACATATGTGAGGAGGAAATTCAGTTGAGGAAGCCGCACTTGGGTTTGGTTGGAGATGCGAAACAGGTGTTGGAGATGATGAATGAGGATATTAAGGATGAGCCTTTTTGCTTGGGGACCTCTCATCCATGGGTTGAGGCTCTCTCAAACAAGGTCAAGGACAATGTGTCCAAGATGGAGGCTCAGTTGGCTAAGGATGTTGTGCCATTTAACTTTCTCACTCCTATGAGGATTATCAGAGACGCTATACTGGAATTGGGAAGTCCTGCTCCAGTCCTGGTCTCAGAAGGGGCTAATACTATGGATGTTGGGAGGTCTGTGCTGGTTCAGACAGAACCAAGAACACGGTTGGATGCCGGGACTTGGGGCACCATGGGTGTGGGTTTGGGTTATTGCATTGCTGCTGCTGTTGCTAACCCTGGCAGGCTTGTGGTTGCAGTTGAGGGAGACTCTGGGTTTGGGTTCAGCGCCATGGAGGTTGAGGTAAGCCTTTACTTGTGACTATTGCATTTGTTTGCTCATTACATGATAGGTGTAATATGAGCTTGACTTGAAAAATGTTGATTTTAACTTACGCTTACTGAAGTAGTACTAGTAGTGTGTGTATTTTCCCTTCATTTATTCTTTTGCTTTGTTTCCCCACTTCATTCATGACCCTTTTTTTTTTCCATTGCTGAATTTTTATCTTTCCATTTTTTTGGTTAACTGTGTTCCTATGATAGCTTTTTGAGAAATTCTAGGAATACCAACCGGTCTCTCTCCCTTTTGAGTTGGAATAGTTGTCTTCTAAGCGAAACTTCCTGTACCTATTGCCATCTGTCACCTGTTTGAATTAAAAACAGAAACTTATTAGATTCAGAAAGTTCTGATGTGGAGATCCTGGTGAGAGTTAAAACAGCCTCCTTTTCATACCATGTAAGTTAGCATCTTCTCAGAAGCTTCTTCTACAACTAGATCATCAATGTCAGTGTCCTTTATCCTTGGCCCTGGGGGAAGGTCAAGACTATTATAAATTGTGGCTTCTTCTTGTGATGTTGCCACGATTTTCATTTGTCTGTACCACTCTGAGAGCTGGAACCGCCTTCAAACAATGGCTCTTTTCAATATTAAATCTTCATACAGAGTGAAAGGATCATTTTTTTGCCTGAGAATCACACATTCTTCATTGAACTTTTGAGTTCTCATTCTTGAAGGTAGATTATCACCAGTGCATTGGATCCTGATCATAGTATCTGGTTTGTGCTATTTCTTTGATGCAATTGATTAATTTGGTAGACTTGTTGGGTGTCTGGCAGATTATTCAAGACTTTTGATTGTTTTGGAAGAATTCATGGATTTAGTTCTAGATATTCTAGAAAGTGGATGGAAAATTATAGGAAAAAGTAGAGAGAATAAACTTGAGGGAAAATTTGAATTTGAAAATATGTTGATTTAATTCTATTTGAAACTATGCATAATGCTTTCAGAAGACGTCAGTCCTTGGTATTACAATGTGCTTATATACTTGAATATATAAGTCATAGAAGCGGCTAAAACAGCATAAGTGAGATCATCTAGGAGTGAACTTATTCGGATCAATCCCACCCTTAAACAGATTGGAGAACTTTTATCTTTGTCCGAGTGCATTTTGTGGACAAACTAGAAGTGATGTTGTCTTGTCAGGATAACTCATATTCCTTCGAGTGGATATGGAAGTCACCAGTTCTGTTTCTTGTTTCTCCTCTCTGCTTCATTAAAGAAGCTTTTCCGGGTTCATTTTTGTATCAATGTCTTCATTTAAGATTCGTGATCATTATCATCGATAGTAACTGCCCTTTTAATTGCTTTTTAGGACTGAGTCCATCACGAATCAGATAGATTTAGTAGAATGTGACTCTTTAACTTGGCGTTCTATATTTTATACTCCAATTTTGTTTTACTAGTAAATATGTTATCGCTGACCTTTTTTACTATGTGCAGACAATGGTACGGTATAAATTGCCTGTAGTTGTGATTGTATTCAACAATGGTGGTGTGTATGGTGGAGACAGAAGGAACCCTGAAGAAATAGCAGGTCCCCTGAAAGATGATCCAGCTCCGACATCTTTCGTTCCCGGCGCTGCGTATCACACTTTAGCACAAGCATTTGGAGGAAAGGGCTATCTGGTTGGTACGCCTGATGAGCTGAAGTCTGCACTATCCGAATCCTTTGCTGCCCGAAACCCGGCTGTAATTAATGTTACTATTGATCCTTATGCGGGTTCGGAGAGTGGCAGAATGCAGCACAAGAACTGAGGTAGGGGAAAATGGTTCCTGGTTTTTATGGTTTTGGATGTATATAAGTTAACAGGATGGAGGAGGCATGAATAATAATGTACGAGTGCCTCACGCGTGAACGAACATTCAGATTTTCAAGTGCAGAATAAAGTATAGACATCTAGGTGAAATTTGCATTTTCAGTCCTACAAATTTGATAGTATTGATGTATCAGTCTTCTAGGTTTTCGAAATCATGAATCAGTTTACCATGAGTCATGACACGACGCTGAATAACGATGTTAACGCGCAATTACTAACTGGTCCCTCCATTCCATGAAATGTGATTCTCTCTCCCTGTCCAATATTGGAAAAATCATTAATTGATCCTAATATTATTTAATTAATTTAATTAATTAATTAATAATTTTAAATATTAAAATATCCTTCCTAACTAAAATTATTATCCACCCTCGCTGCCGCCACTGCCCCTGGAGTCACCGTCGGAATTACTGTTGGAGCTGTCGTCGGAACCATCATCGCGATTCGGTCACCGCGGGAACCACCACCACCGTCGTCAACACCATCATCACCACCACCACTACTGCCGTCGACGGAATCCCTGCTGCAATTTGTGAAATAAGATTTTTAGAAATTAATTTTCACAATTTTTTGTTAATTTATAATTAACTGCATGTTGTCTAAAATAATATGTAATTACTATCTAAAATAATATGCAATATTACTTATTAGTTATTTTACACATTTCTATATTGTCTATAAGAAAGTGATATAATTTCTAAATATTGGAAACTATTTATTTATTTGTTTTGCACATTTTAAATGATAATGAAACTGTCTATTACATTATGAATAATTAATTGCATAGAAAAATCTAAAAACTTATTTTGTAATGTATAAGAGAGTTTATAACATAATATAAAATATTTTTTATTAATTTATAATTAATTGCATAGTGTCTAAAGTAATATGTGATATTGTCTATTACAAGAGTTTATACTGTTTATTTAGTTATTTTACACATTTTTATAGTATCTATTAGAAAATGATATAATGTCTAAATAAATTTTACAAACTGTCTAGCTAACCAAATATGAGATATGTTATAATAGACAATAGTGTCTATTGTAAAGTGTTATAATGTCTAAATAAATACTGGAAACTGTCTAGCTAACAAAATGTGAGAATATGTGATAAAAGTCTATTATGTCTATTGGAAAGTGTTATAATATCTAAATAAATATTGGAAAGTGTCTAAATGAATTTTAAAACTGTGTAAATTAAAATGTAGAACTATTGTTGCTAGTCTTACCTCCGATCAACTTGCTCCATCCAGATTTGAGGTTGCTTGTCCAGATCTGAGACCGCCAGAGAGTGCCGGAGAACAAGGCCGATTGTGTTGCTGGAAACAAAGCATCAGACTCACTCTTTTTTTCTTTTCTTTTTTGCTGGAAACGGAGCATCGAATTCGTCAAAATAGAGTTACTTACGACGATCGTGAGGGAGAAAATCGTCCAACGATCACCGACGAGCAATGTGGTGAACGTGACGGAAGAGGATTCGCGACTGACGTGATGGAGAATCGGTTGGCCTTCCTACTCCGACGCGACGCAGAAGGAGTTGCGATTGTCAGTTCGGCGAGTCGATGATCGTCCAGATCTGGAATCTCTGAAGAAGGTTGCCGATTCCGATCATTGAGGAAGCCCGGTAAGTCATCGATCATCTGGATCTGCGGTCTCCGGAGATCGCGGTAGC
>JBBYHH010694876.1:0-10067 GCA_038382905.1 Daphne laureola
GGAAGAAAGAAAAAAAACTCAACTCAATACTACTACATGCATCTTTAAAAATTTATTTTTTAACATTTAATTTATGATTTTATTTCTTGGCCATTTTGATATACAATTCAAATAATTTAAATGCAAATTGTAGATTAATCTGTATAGTTTCTAAATATATTTTTACTAAATTTTCTAATAAGCTTTTTTTAGTAATAATTTAAATCCCACAACATCTAAAAAGAACGCACCAATTTTTCAGGGACATATGGAGTAATCTTAACCTAATAATATACTAACTCATTCTATGGTTTACGTATTCATGATAAGGGTAAGATTTATTTCTAAAAAAAAAGTGTCGATGAAAAAAAAGTTACGCTATCGATATATAGGATGATGCTTGTCCAAAAGTTAAAGTCTTAACAAAAATGAGAGAATAGAGAGAGAGAGAGAGAGGCAAAAGTAGAGGGAGAGAAAAGAAGATCGACGAGTAACCCTTGCTCGGAGTTGGAGACCGCGCAAGAAAAACAAAGAGGCGGCAACACAAATGCTGAGACGAGGAGGCAACCAGATGTCCTTGAGAGGATCTCTACAACTTTCTTCTTCACCAACTTCCAAGGAGCATGGACAAAGGAAGACATGTGGAGATGTTTCAAAAAATATGGTATGGTCCTGGATATTTTTATCCCACACAAGAAAGCAAAGAATGGAAAGAGCTTTGGGTTTGTACGGTTTAAAGGAAAATAGGACACTACCAGGCTAGAGAACCAGATCAATAGAATTCTCATAGGGACCATGCATTTGGTGTTTAATGTGGCCAAATTTCTAAGAGCAGGGACCGGTGATAGCCATGGTACAGTTGAGAAGAGAAAGCAAGATCCTACTCCTGCAAAACTCATGTGGAAGCCAGTGGAAGCAGTCGGACTAAAGGACAACCGAAGTTTCATTGGAGCTCTGAGAGGTAACTTACCACAAACACAAATGGTAGATGCCTTGCCAGTACAGGAAGAAGAAATAGATTGGTTGAAACGTTGTGCACTGGGGGAAGTGAAAAACAATAGCCTGCTAAATGATATCACATCTCTTCTAAAGGAAAATGGTTTTCTTGAGTGTTCTGCAAAGTATTTAGGAGGTTTTCGATACCTCCTTGAGTGCTCCTCTAAAGAAGGCCTTAACAAAATGTTGAAAGAGGGAAGGAATACCCTCATGCGATGGTTCGACTGAATAGAACCGTGGCAAAAATCTAGGAAAGAAGCCCGACAAGGATGACTTGTCTAGCTTATGATACAGGGAGTACCCCTAGATGCTTCGTGCATAAGAAATTTTGAAGCCATTGTAGCAGAGTGAGGGAAAGTGCTTAAGGTGGAAGACTTGACTTCCCAAATGACCCAAACCCATATTGAAAGGTTCTGTATTCATACAAATCACAGAACTACAATCAACGAAGAAATCACGATGGTTGAGAAGATCACATACTCAGTTAGGGTAGTGGAAGATCTAGCTGAGTTGATTGATTTTGGGCCAAGGTATGAGAATGATGAAGATGAATCAACGAGTTGTGAGGAATCGGTGGAGACGAGTTCGGTAGCAGACACCGAACCTGACATAGCCGCCGACAACCTCGTCCTTGATTTTCCATCGCGGGAAAATGGGGAAAGGGTGAAAAGGAGCTGCGGGTCTACTGTTGCACATGTTCACTTGGAAGTTACGGCAAAACCAAAAGGTGATGAGATAGCGAATAGTTTCAGGGCTGAGAGGAACATGGTGAATTTCAATTCAAATTCCACTCAGCTAATGGGTCAGGTTGCCACCTTAGAAGATGGACTGGGCCCAAGGCCCGTGGTAATTCAGGAGGGAGTTAGTGACAACTCCACATATTTTGGGCTTGGGCCTGAACAATACAATGAGTTAAGTTTAATTAAAGATCAAAATGTATTACCCATTGAAGGAGAAGCTTAAGATCAGACTTGGGCCGCTGAAGATGTTCATCCCTCTAAATCGGAGCTGAAGAAGGCAGCTACAGAGGTTCCGGAATCTTCAAATAAAAAATAATTGAAGGACGATACAATAATGGTCGGAAAGGGACAAAACCGGCCTACTACTACTAAGAAATTGAAGGTCGGCCATAGTCAAAGCTCAAGACCCAGGCAATTAATGGAGGAACAAAGGAAGGTGTCTACTTTAACCGGTAAAATATCCCTTCGAGAAATCAAGAAGGTGGCTCGTGCGAAGGCCACCCGACTTTAATCGACCAGTGACAACCGAACTAAGAAGGGTCATAGAATGACACTCGCCGGTGATGGGGAAATGGTTGTGTCCTCTACCTCAGTCTCTGTTTCAAACTACACAAGGTCTAAAGGGTCAAAGCTTTCAGACTCGGATTCCAAACTAGCACAAAATTTGGGGGAAAAGGTGGGGTTCACCCATAAATCGAAGAACTCGACGGCTGCTAGCAATGGTGGTTTAGGTGATTCTAACCCATCTTTATGAAGATTTTATCTCTAAATTTTAGAGGTTTTGGGGGTGACACAAAGTGAGATTACTGAGAGAGTTAATCAGGAAGGAGAGAATGGATTTGTTGCATTCCAAGAAACTTTGATTTCTGGTGTTGCGGCTGCTATTGTTAATCAGTTATGGAAATTAGAGGATTATGGATTTTGTCAATTAGCTTATGTGGGTAAATCTGGAGGTCTGCTATGTGTCTGGAATAAAATGTCATTTGCAGCTTCTACCTCTTTTGCAGGTGACGATTACTTGGTTGTGTTAGGCAAATGGAATGGCTGCAACAAGCAGGTTCTCATTCTGAATGCATATGGTCCGCAAGACAGATGCTAAAAAAAGAGGCTATGGTACGAACTACTAGCTATCTTGACTGACTCTGATGCGCTAAGCTATATTTTGGGTGACTTTAATGTAGTACGCAAAGAGGAAGAGAGGAAAGGCAGTGTATTCGATCACAGCAAAGCAAAGGATTTCAACAATTTTATCAACCTTGCAGACCTACAAGAAATCAGATTAGGGGGAAAGAAATTTACTTGGATTGGTCAAGGCGGTAAGAAACTCAGTAAACTAGATAGATTTCTAGTGTCAAGGGAGTTTATTGATGAGTGGCCAAGACTGTTTGATGTAGTACTTGAGAGGGAATTTTCTGATCATTGCCACATCCTCTTGAAGATCAATGAAGAAGACTTTGGTCCTGTCCCATTCAAATTCTTCAATTATTGGATGGAGATGGACGGTTTTAAAGAAGTTATCTTGAATTCATGGAATCACATGGAAATTTCTAGTAGTCCTAGCTATATCTTTAAGGAAAATTTAAAATCCTTGAAGACTAAAATCAGATTGTGGAAAGAGCAAAACTCATAAACTGACTTTGCAAGGACGAAGTTTTTAAAAGCAGAAATGGATTTATGGGACAAGCTGGCTGAGAGCAAAGAACTTTCAACTGCAGAATCAGATGAATTTAATGCTGCGAGATTAAAGTTCTTCAATGCTAAAAAAAACCTCTCATAATCATTGAAGCAGAAAGCTAAAGTTAAGTGGGCCATTGAGGGTGATGCGAACAGTAGATTTTTTCATGGCATTGTAAAAGGGCGGCAAAAGAAAAACTACATAAACAGATTGAATGTGAATGGTGTTTGGATTGAAGATTCTACAAAAATTAAACAGGAAATTCTGGACTTCTGCAAAAAACATTTCAGCGAAGACAATATTGACCGACCTACTTTCACTAGCTAGAATTTCAAGAAACTTTCAGATCAACAAGTAGCCATGCTTGAAGCTCCTTTCTCCGAAGAAGAAGTCAAGAAGTAGTGTGGAATTGTGAGGGGTCTAAAGCCCTAGGCCTGGACGAGTTTACATTCAACTTCATCAAGAAATATTGGGAGGTGCTAAAGAAAGATGTAATGGCTTTTATGAAGGAATTCAAGCAAAGCGAGAGACTAATAAAGGGGTGCAATGCCACATTTATCACCTTGATCCCCAAGATCGATGATCCCTTGACATTAGCGGATTACCGATCAATTAGTTTAGTAGGATGTCAGTATCAAATCCTCTCCAAAGTACTGGCGAAAAGAATGAAGGTTGTCCTACCTTCTTTGATCTCTGAAACTCAAACCGCTTTTGTCGGAGGATGAAAAATCTTAGATGGTATTCTTATCGCAAATGAGGTGGTAAAATGGGTCGAGGTTGCTAAACAGCATTTTCTACTATTAAAGATTGATTTCGCCAAGGCTTATGACTATGTGAATTGGGACTTTTTGGACTCGGTAATGGATCAAATGCAGTTCGGAAACATCTGGCGAAAATAGATTAGGGGATGCATATCTTCGGCACGAGTATCAGTCCTTATTAATGGCAGCCCGACCTCAGAGTTCTCAATAGATAAGGGATTATGGCAAGGAGACCCACTTTCTCCCTTCCTCTTTATCTTGGCCGCCGAGATAATCAATTCTATGATGACGCAGGCCTAAAAAAAAGACATCTTCAAAGTTTGTAAGGTGGGGAATGACAAGGTTGAAATATCCCACTTGCAATTTGTGGATGGCGCACTGTTTATAGACGAGTGGTAGAGCAAAAACGCCTTCAATTTGCTGAAATTATTGAACTGCTTTGAGGCTGCGTCGGTATTGAGGATAAATTTACAAAAAAATAGGATTTTCGGGGTGGGGGTGGCGGATGGAGAGGTTAGAAGAATAGCTACTCATCTCCATTGTAGTGCCGGGTCACTCTCTTTCTTATATTTAGGGCTACCGGTGGGTGTTATCATGACGCATAAAGCGACTTTGAAGGAAATTGAGCAGAAATTTGTAAAATGTCAAAGCACTTGGAAATCCAACTCATTGTCAATTGGCGGCAGACTCACTCTAATTAAATTGGTGTTGAGCAGCACTGTACTACTTTTCTCTCTTCCGAGCTCCGCCTTCGGTTTGTAAAAGGTTGGAAAATTTGAGGAACATTTTTTTCCTGGGGATATATTGGCTCTAGTAGACAAATTGTGTGGCCAAAAGGTAGTGCTCTTAGTGGTGAGTATATAAATGGAGGTCTGAAAGTATGCAGCTTGCAAAGTAAAAACCTTGCCCTCCTCTTAAAGTGGTGGTAGAGATTTCGAATGGAGAATAACAGTTGGTCGACATGTGTTATTTCTGCAATATATGGTCGAGAGGGCGGTCTTGATTCAAAGCAAATCCTTTCATCGGGAGGACCTTGGCGAGATATTATTGCTACAGGAAGGGATATTGATGCTGAAAGGGTACAATTTACAAACTCCTTTCCACAAGTGACGGGTAACGGTGACGATATTAAATTTTGGAAGGACGTGTGGTTAGGAAATTTAGCCTTCAACACCAAATTCAAAAGTTTATTCACCATGAAGCTGGATAAAGGTTGCTCTTTAAATTCCAGATTATTGTGGAAAGAGGCGGATCACAGCTGGAGTTGGCAATGACGTCATTTTCCACGCGGAAGAGAAGTTGGAGAGCTAGACAATCTGATTTCTATCTTGCAGGGAATAAAGCTGCAACAAAATAAACCAGACTCTTGGAGATGGAATCGATCAGTGGATGGTTTATTTTCTTCAAAAAAGCTAGCTACCGATTTGGATGAAATCTGGGCTGAAGAATCTGATATCCCCACTCTTTGGGTGAAGTCCCTCCCGAGAAAGGTTAATATATTCATCTGGCGCGTGAGGAGAAATTTTATGCCATGTCGATTGCCTCTAGCCATGCGAGGTAGTCTCGTTACCACCACTTTATGCCCCTCTGTTGTGATTCTTTTGAAAGCATAGATCATGCTATTTTACGGTGCCCGATTATCGCTAAAGTCTGGGCCTTTATCGCTGCATGGTAAAGTATTCCAGTTCTGTTTTGTGGGATATATCTGATCTGAATGCGCATGAGACTATACAGCTAGTGCCGACCAAGTATCGGACAGTGTGGGAAGTTACCCTGCTAATGGCAGCGTGAGCGATCTGGCGGGTGAGAATGAAATTTGTAATGGAAGGTATTCGCTGGAGTCTGCTAGAAGTATTTTCCAATATACAATTGTACTTTCATCTATGGCTAATATGTAGGTCACCAAAGATGAAAATTTCGTGGGGAAATAGGGTCAGACACTCACAATCAATCTTGGTGGCTCTAAATGCGGTTCCTTAATCTTCATTTTAGTTTGTTTTGATTCCAGGCGGTTGAATACAGGATTGGTAATATATTACCTATATCTTGTTAGGGTTTAATAGTGTTCATAGCTTTTGCCTATCATCTCAATGGGCAAGCTATTGATTATTAATACAATACATAGTTGCTGTTAAACAAAACAAAATCAATGTATAGAATCATGCGTAAATATTCTAGTACTAAAATTGTGTTTTCATTATCAATAATTTATTAAACAAGTTTTTGAGTCAAATATACCTTTATAGTACTAAAGCGTAGGCTCTCACTACTAATAGAAAAATATGATGGAAAATAAATTCTACCATTGGTAGGTTAGATGTATATCTTAGAATAATTACTCGTTCCAGATGGATGAATATCAAAGTTGTTAACAATTTAACCTAGTTCCAAATATGTAATAGAATAAAAATTTAAATTTGGATTAACATAAGGGAAAAATATAATTAATCCCTAAACTAATCTATATATACACTATATATCCCTACATTTTCAAAAACAAATTGAGGTGGCAATTGCCCCATATATCCCCAGCCCCACATTGGTCCGCCACTAACTGTGGGGCTAAGTGTAAAATTTGTTAAAGTATGGAGGCTAGTTTGGGCAATACTGTGGGATGTGAGGTCCATATGTAGTTTTTGAAA
Source organism: Daphne laureola (assembly GCA_038382905.1). Taxonomy (NCBI): domain Eukaryota; kingdom Viridiplantae; phylum Streptophyta; class Magnoliopsida; order Malvales; family Thymelaeaceae; genus Daphne; species Daphne laureola. The sequence goes on from JBBYHH010694876.1 coordinate 6,794, forward strand.
ATGATGAAGGACTTTTGAGTCGTTCAGCTACTTGATGCTGGTATGGGGAGTCTCAGGGAATTTTATTTTGATTCTTTATCTCTACTCACATCACATAGTTAATCAAGTAGTAGTCTCTAATCTTGATCATTTGTTTCCTTTTTGTGTACCTCCCCCATTTGCTTTATTTCATTTAATTATCATCTTTAATAATCTGTTTCCTTTTCAGATTGGTTATGGGTGGTAATTATCTTTTTAGAAGGTATGGTGAGGGTATTCAATTCTGTGTCAGGTGATCACTGCTCAAGTAAAATATGATCAACTAAAAATTGTAAATAATTTTATACGAGTACATAAATAATATAAGTTGTTACTTTCCAAAAACCAAAGCTACTTGCTTGACGGGTCATTAAACCCATGTTTAGCACTGAACTCCAAAACGTCTCAGGTCTAGCAAAAAGTTAGTTGGATTAAATTGTATCACACATAATATTGGCAGACATGTGTACCTACTCTAGATAAACTGAAGGACTACCAAGGACTTAACCATGTTCACTATAGGTGAAAAGCCTCCTTGGTTAGTGTGTGTATGTCTATATATATATATATATATATAATGAACATTATCTCAATACTGTACCTTTAGTAGATACATAGCAGATCAAAATTGTATTTAAGAAGGTTTAGTTCCTACAAAATATTTTGAAAAGATGAAAGAAGTTCTTTGTGCGGCTAATAATCAAAGTCTCCATATAAAATATAAATTGAGTAATATAAAATGTGCAACGAAGATTTATGTTTCAAGATTTATTTTATTCTTATTAAAAATCTAAATACTAGTGTAATATTAGACCGAGTGGCTGTGATATCAATTGAGGTTTACTTGTCATACGGATGGAATATTGAATACAAATGGTATATTGGATTAAGAAAATTGATAACGATCATGTTACCAAGATCTGAGAGTCCGACGATGATAGAGCTCCGACCCAACGAAGAAGTTCCTAGAAGAAGAAAGCGTTAGGGAGGACCAGGGGATTGGACCCCCGGGACATCTTTCGATGCTCAAGTCAGTATATTGGAGAGTATGGAGAGAGTATGGAATGGGAGTCGAAGATACTGGATGATGAGCATCCTCGTACTTATATAGTAGTGTAGTGTGTGAGGAGATAGGAAACCATTAATGGTGGAGGAGTAATGGTGTAGTAATGAGAGTTACTCCCTTGCCATAATTAGGCTAGTGGTTGACCTGATTGGGTCAGGTCGGGCTTGACCCAGACCTGAGTTTGGCGAGTCACCCGGTTGGGTTAGATCCGTATATATCATTATGCATACCCCCGCAGTGGAGCATGGGTTTTTAGGCCTCTGTGCTCCGCTTGTGTTGTTTTGGACGTTTGTGTTTGTTTGGAGGTCCATGGTCGGTTTGATGGAGGGCGTTAATACGCGTAAATGTGATTTGTCCTCTTGCTTGTACATCGGGTATTTGAGCTTCAATGAGCTTTGTGAAATTGAGTGTCGGGTGGTAATGAGTCTCGTAGGCCCTTTTCCTTATTTGGATTGAGGTGACTTTGCGCCTCCCAGAAATTAGGAAATAATGAGCCTTGTTGACTCGTACCTTGTTGAAATTGAGAAATATTGAGCCTTATTGGATTGTACTTTGTAGGACGAGGAGGAAGGGGTTGTATGATGATGGTTAATGCCTCGTCGAATTTCAGAGGCGGAGGGTGTTTGGAATCTTATACCTCGTAGAAGGGATATTTGGCCTCGTAGGCTTGTATCATGTGAGGGTGAGGGTTGTTACCTCGAAGCCTTTGGATACCCCACCTTTGGTGGGTTCGCACCTCGTAGAGTGTGTGAACTTTTAGCTTGAATCCTTTAGACACTCTAGCTTTTTTTTGTTGCTGAGAGTTTTAAAGGGGTGGAACCTTGTGGAAACCCTTGGCTTCTTGGCCTTGGGTTATGTTACACCCACCCTAATCCGGCAGAGGTTCAGCAGGAAATAAAGCAACTGGACCAGTTATTTCACCCCGGAGTTCAAGGTAAATGGTTAAGATTTAGAGTATAAACTTAATCTGTGTTAAGTTATTATTTATTGTATGTTTCTGGGCTTGATTGATCTGTGTATTCGGATGATTTTATATCATGAAGGAATTAGTTAAGTGTCAAGAGTGGAAAACAGGTTTTACAAGGTTTAAGTGGTCCGGGCGAACCACGGGCGACCCGTGCCGAATGGCGAGCGATCGCCCGAGGTTTGAACGGGGAAGTTGAAAATGGCAGGGGGGCGGGTGAGTGGCGGGCGATTTGCGCCAGACGGCGGTCGATCTCCCGACAAAATCAACTAAATGCAACAGGGAGGCGGATGACTCGCGGGCGACTCATGGTGGAATGCGGTCGATCGCCCGTGAAGTTCAACTAAATGCAACAGGGAAGCGGGCGACTGGCGGACGACTCGTGAAGGAAGGTGGGCGATCGCCCGCGACCCTGAACTCGAATTTCGAGAAAGATTAAAAGCACGAAAACAGGGGAGAGTATTTCATTTTCCCGCTTCGTCTTCAACCTCCGGCGAAAAACTCGAACCCCAACCTTCCCATACCCTCAAATACTCAATCAGAGCCGAAAATCGATGGGATTTCGTGCCATATGCTAGATTTCTCTCAAAAGTAAGGATTCTACGGAGGAAAACTCATTTCATTCACGGTTGGAGCGATTTCTGGAAAGAGGTCCAAATCCAAGGTGAGATTTCTGAGGTTTTTGGTTATGTTTGGGCTTGTAGACATGTTCTAGTATTGAATTAGAACTAGAATCATGGTTTACAACACCGATTACGGGTTAATTGGATGAATTTTGGAATTTAGGGTTTAGGGAGCCCTAAGTATGAATTATTGGGCAATTGTTAAATTGAGCTCAAATTAGTGCAATTGGGCGTATTTAGAGTAACATTAATACTTGGATTAAGGTCCAATTGTCACTAAATCTTGGAGCTAAGGCTAACACCATAGGTTTTGGTGTAGGATTGAATTGTCGTGAATTATCGAATTATTGGTTCTATTGTTTCCGTAAGGTGATTCTAAGCAACATTAGTACTTGGTATGAGTTGCGAATCACACCATAGAGCGAAATTATGGATGAATTGCGATGTTGGTGATTTTTGTGAAATGCCAATATGTGAGGGTAAAATGGAATGTTAAGGCATGTATAGCCCCATATTGGTACATTGGATATGCATGCAAAGTTATAGAGGATTTGGATAAGGTTTGGTTAGCTTTTGCGTAACGAACCTAACGTACGGATACGG
>JBBYHH010694887.1:0-10067 GCA_038382905.1 Daphne laureola
ACATAACAAAAGCAAAGTTAATTGATTTTGGATGTTCTCCGTATTAATTTCAAGTGTCTTGTTATATGTGTGTTCCTCGACTTCACAACAAATCTCTTAATTCTTCCATCTTTGCTGCTGTTTATCTCAAGAATTTTTTAATGTGTGTGCATTAAAAATGATGGAGATGGTTAAATGAGGTGAGTTAGATGGAAAAAATGACGATGGTAGAGGATTTGGGATTTGATGTGTGAATCTAAAAAATATTATGGTAGAATTGTTTAAGTTTTAAAATATTGAGGTGTATTATAATAATTAATTGAGGGTAAAATCGTCTTTTCATAACTTTCATCTGATTTAACGGTTGAAATAGACGGAAAAGACTCGATCGGGTCACGAAACTTAAAATTAGAACTAGAATGAAGCAAAAACTTAAAATGAGATCGAAATATATCACAGACTTAAAAATAGGAGCCTCCATGGAATTTACTCATGTTATGTTAGAAGTGTAAATGTAATAGTTCATCAAATAAAAATCTAATTTTGAGGTCATTTATGTCATTGGTATATTAAGATAAAATATGAACTTAAATGTATTATGAATAATATTATGAGAATTGTGAAGTAGAGTAATTTGGAAGTTTATAAGAAACTCGGGATATTAGCTATAAAATTTCGGAGACCAATACAAAAAATAACAATAAAAGAAACTGATTTTTTTTCTTCTAAAAATATTCTCTCACAAATTTCATATCAATTTCTAAAATTCATAAAATTTCTCTTACAAATAGCATAAAATAACACACTTTAAAAGCAAAAAATTTAAAAAAAATTAAAAAAAAAGTGACATGGCGCAGTCCTATTGAGCGCGCTATCGCTCATGAAAAAAAAAGACTTCCGGGGAAAAAAGTAAAAAAAAAAAAAAATATTTGACATAACGTAGCCCAATTGGGCACATTACTATTCATCAAGAGTGTCAACTTGCATATTTGAATAGATATTTTTTTCTTCTAAAAATATTCTCTCACAAATTTCATATCAATTTCCAAAATTCATAAAATTTCTCTTATAAATAACATAAATGAACACACTTTAAAGGAAAATAAAAAATAAATAAATAAACAAAACAAAACAAAAAAACAAAAAAAAAAGTGACATGACACCCTATTGGGCGCGCTACTATTCATGGGAAAAAAAAGACTTTCGGGACAAAAAGTAAAAAAACAAAAACAAAAAGTTATGTGGTGCAGTCCTACTGGGCGCGAAACTGTTCACGAAAAAAAAAAAAGACTTCCAGAGAAAAAGTAAAAATAATAATAATATGGTGCACCCCATTAAGCGTGTTATTATTCATCAAGAGTGTCAACTTTCATATTTAAATAGATGTATTATGTTCTTTTCTCTTTTCTTCCCCTAAACTTGAAGATAAATTGTTTCTTAAAAACCCCTATTTACCTTCAAATTTATGAAGTGTAAACAATGTTTGCTTTAGAAGATAAATGATACATAATAAACAACTCTTATTTTATCTCTTATACACAAAAACTTTAAAAAATTAGAAAGTCATACCCTTTAATATAAAATGATTCCTTATATAAGAAAATCATGAATGATTGAACAAATCTCATAACATCATATTAATACCACACTTCACTTAATATTTTACACCTTATACTTTATCTTAATATCCACATCACTTATTTTTATGTCATACAAGACACGTTATTCCTTGTAGACTTACTCACTTTATTTTATTCTTTATACACACTTTATGTTATTCTCCTTTTTATCTCCTATGTTGGTATTATGGTGTGTATAGGTGTGCCATGGTTAATAAATCTCACTTGGGTCTTGAGAGTCTTGAAAGTTACCCTTCTCCTAGGGTCTAGCTATAATTTATGCTTATCCCTTCGTAATTTACACTATCCCCTTGCATGATAGATTAATAGTCAACATATACCATAGTTTTGAATTCTGTTAATTGTAGGAGTATTTAAATTGTGACTGACATTGAATAATACTCTCCGTCCCCAAAGGTTTTGAATTTTCTAAACGATCATCAATCGCGTTGCACATTCTTGAAATTAAAAGGACCATATGGCAATTGCAATGAAAATGAAAGGGTAATTAAAACAAAAAATGAGATTATCTCAAATTTTATGAGCTATCACGAAATTAAATGTACCTCTCAACCCTAACTTGCAATTTAATTACCTAAATTACTAGTGCTTGTATTCTATTTAAAAAAGGAAAACTTTCAAATATCTCTCTAAGGTTTGTCATAATCTACAGTTTATTCTCTCGATTTTCAGAAACTTATAGTTAATTCCTTAAAATTTAGTAAAATCTTCAGTTACCCCTTTAACTAGTTGTGTTGCTAGTTGACTATACTAAAAAACAGTTAATGAGCAGGTGGAGATCACTTGTGTCCCAGCAATATGAGTTTGCCTGCGTTTTTATGGTCTGAGTTCGTCCGCGTCGTGGAAGTGACTAGACAACAACAACGGCTAGGCAGGCTAAGCGGTTGGGAAGAGAGAAATGGGAGAAACAAAATATTGAGACTGTAGTGTTAGGATAAAAAATATTAGTGATAATAAGAATAGTTAACATTATAATTCGTAAAAATCAACTAACAATATAAATAATTAAGAGGAGTAATTAAATATTTTACTAAATCTTAAAAAGTAATTATAAATTTCTGAAAATCAAAGAAATAAATTGGAGATTATAAGAAATCAGTTGAGAGTATTTGTAAGTTTCCTTTTAAAAAACGTGCATGTAGTGTAGAAAGAGATTGTGGGGAATAGCGCCAAAAGCACATCCCAGCAAACAAGCATCGGATCCTATAGTTTCGCCAAAGCACTAACCTAACCCTGGTCAATTCTCCACACAACCCTAGTTAAGTTGATCAACATGATCCTTACACGTGTCCATCATTTCCACGGAACAGATCCTTCTACACAAAACTCACACCGCCTGCCTTCTGTATAAAACACCCCGGATCCACCCTCCTACCATCAATCCTCACTTCACTTCATTTCAATTCTGTAACAGACACACACATACATATATATATATAATGTCAAACCCCAAGGTTTTTTTCGACATGACCGTCGGCGGCGAGAAGGTCGGCCGAATCGTGATGGAGCTGTACGCCGACGTGGTGCCAAAGACGGCGGAGAACTTCCGCGCTCTGTGCACCGGCGAGAAGGGCGTGGGTAAATCCGGAAAGCCCCTCCACTACAAGGGATCGAGCTTCCACCGCGTGATCCCGGGATTCATGTGCCAGGGCGGCGACTTCACGTCCGGGAACGGCACCGGCGGCGAGTCGATCTACGGGGAGAAGTTCGAGGACGAGAATTTCGTGAAGCAGCACACGGGGCCAGGCGTTCTGTCGATGGCGAACGCGGGACCCGAAACCAACGGGTCGCAGTTCTTCGTATGCACTGAGAAGACGAGTTGGCTGGACGGTAAGCACGTGGTTTTCGGGCAGGTGGTTGAAGGGATGGATGTTGTGAGGAAGATCGAACAGGTCGGGTCGCACTCTGGGAAGGCATCCAAGCCCGTTGTGATCGCCGACTGCGGCCAGCTTTGAATTCATTTCCGGCGGGTGGCTTCAGTAATTAAATCTCTTAATTAGGGCTCCCTCTCTCTCTCTCTCTCTATATATATATATATATATATTACTACTCCTATTTATGTTGGTGTCTTCCTCCTCCTCCTTGTGGATCGGTGGATCGGTGGGTTTTAATTTCTTGGTATGGTGCGGTGTTAGTTGCCATGTTCGCTGGCGTTGTTTGTGGTTGGTCGGACGGACTGTTTTATTGTAGTTGCAGTACTGGGCTACCATAAATAAAATTAGTGGGTTTTAATTTAATTATCCTTTCCGTCTTTAGTTTATTACTCTGAAGGTGGTGAATGCACTTTTGAATGGGTCAAGTCAAGCTCAAATGAGAAGAGAAAGAGTGAACGTGATGCATGGTGGTGGTGACACGACACGAACGTACTACTAATTACAGTTAGGGTGGTCCCAGGCTTTGTGAAAATCTCGTGTGTGTGTTACGTTCTGGTTGGAGATTAGATGAGGCGCCCCAACGCTGCTGTACATACCGAGTTTTTATATTTTGGGCCAAGATCAAATGAGATCTTTCCATTCACTCAATTCACAATTCACTCTCTTTCATCAACAGCATCATCTTTTCTGTTAGGTTTCTATAAATTTGTGATGAAAGTATTAGTATCATTTAACAAGAATGACCAACAAGATTACTTCTATTTCCATACAAAAGTTGATGATGGATGGTGGATGGATGCTTTAAGTATTTATGTGCACATTTGATATGAGAATATATGGTTGTCCTGAGGTGTTTCGAGAAAGTAATAGCTATTCCATCAAAAGAAATAGTGTGGCAAAAGGTACTGTTAATACCAAGAGTACAAGAATGGGTACCCTACAATTCTCGGATTAGAGTTGAGATCTTCTCTGAGGCTTGGCTCTAGCCTCGGGATCAAAGAGAAAGAGGAGAGGATCCTTTTAATTTAATTGTGGGAGAGGGAGGAAATTTATAGGCTTGCGGATCGTGATCTTCACGTGACTGATGGGATGAGACTTATGCTCGACGTTACACATGTGCGGATCGTGATCTTCATGTGACTAATGAGACGAGGCTTATGCTCGATGTTGCACATGTGAACCTTCGTTGGGATTAAACTAGTCTAGATGAGACGGATTGTTCGAGAGACTCGTATGACCTCGGATAGTCCTAGAGCGGGCCTGGGTGGTCTCGATCGAGAGAGAGGACTGTGCCCCACCAAATTATTTTTCAAGAAAATGATGAATTTCTTCATTAAAGTTCACCAAATGCCTAAATTGATCATTCGAAATTATTTTTAAGCAAAAATGCCACTTACATTTTGAATAGGTCAATTTGTTACTATATTTTAGGTTGTCCCAACATTAAAAACGGACTTCTGACGGTCATATCCATTTTAAAATCATCATACATACAATAGAGCCACATTTTTTTCGTTATTACTTTACGCATCATTAACTGCAATGATGGTGTTGGCATCATTTTTTTTCTCCTGAAATGCATCCTGAAGAATTGAATTAAGAGAGAGAGGGAGTACTCCACCTCCAAGAAGGAGATGAAACCAGCCCTCAAAATGTTTTACAGAAGAGAGAAATGAAGGATAGAGTTAGAGAAAATGTCTAACAGTTGCCTATTGCCTGAAGAGGGTTTAGAATCCAATCTGACCAAGTAAATTTTGCCTTGGTGAACCTGTTGGAGATCCAGAGGAAAGAGATAAGTTGAACATCGGTCAATGAAGCGTAGACCTGTGGAGCTGATGGGCGAAAGATTTTGTTGTTTTGTCTTGTCCAAATAGTCCATGACGAGATGCAGCGGATATCCCACCATCCTTTGCGCTGGTTGCTTGAAAGATGCAGATGATTTGTGCCTTCTGCAAGGAGATCCTCCCAAGTAATGTAAAAAAAGAGTCCATTTGACACCATTGAAAGATTTTTGGCCAAAGATCAAAGGCAGAAGAGCAAGAGGATAAAACATGTGTTGTGTGTTCAAAAGGATAGCTGCAGGAAGAGCTCCCCATGTCGTCAAAATGAACTCCATGGCGGACAAGCTGAACTTTAGAGGGTAAACAATCCATAGAAGCCCGCCATCTGAAGATGTTTATCTTGATTGAGATCTACGAATTCCACTGGGTGGCAGTGTCATCTGATGAGTAATTGAGAAGCACCGGCTGGATGAGTTTTGAAAGATACGAGATCGAAAAGATTCCAGCATTGTCCCACGCCCATCGCCAAGAGTCAGGAATATCTGCTAAAAAACAACAGTTTTCCAACAGAGTAGAGAGCTCAGTAAGTTCATCGTTAGTTCGGCCTCTAGGGACCCCTCTCCAACTCCAAACCCATCTCTAAACCCCCTCCCACCACTCCCCCCTCTGTGATACTAGACAATCCTCATCTGACTCTAAAGCTGCAAGCCTAGGGAATTTTATTTTGAGATTAATTTCCCATATCCAGACATCCCTCAAAAAATGGACACTGCTACCATTACCGACCTTTCTCCTAAACCCGTTAGAAAGATGAAACCCTTTCTTCTGTAAATCCCTCCCATATTTTAAGATCCCACCCCAAACTCCTGAAGCAAGAACACGTCTAGAACTATCAAAACCACCATCTTTTCCATGTATAGCCTTGATCACCTTATCCCAAAAAGACCCCTCCTTCATTCTAAACCGCCACCACCATTTTCCTAGAAGAGCCTTATTCTTCGCTGCTAGACTATCCACATTTAGACCCCCTGTTTTCACTCCCCCACGAAATCCACGAAATTTTCCTTTTCTCATTGTTTCCCCCCGAGAAGAAATTAAGACGAGAACTCTCAAGATTTTTCAGGACTTTTCCAAGAGCACGAAACACAGAGAAGTAATACAGGGGGAGGCTACCAAAAATAGATTTCACCATTGTTAACCGGCTGCCAATCGAGGAGTTATTGCATTTCCAGCATGTCAATTTCTGTTGAATTCTATCTGAAATTGCTTTCCATGATTCCACTTTCCTCATACTAGTGCCAACTGTCATACCCAGATATGCGAAGGGCAGAGAGCCCGCTTTGCATCCCACAGACCGAGCATAGTGATCCACCTCCACTGCATTGATCTTCACTCCGAAGATACAAGTCTTGGAAAGATTAATTGTTAACCCTGAGACTGATTGAAAATTCTTTAGAAGAGATAGGAGATTCTTCAAATTTATCTTGTGCCATTCACCAAAAAATATTGTGTCATCAGCATATTGTAAATGAGTTATCTCTGGTCCGGAGGTTCCAAGTTTGATGCCTTTGAATATGTTTGCTTCCTTTGCTGATTCCATTATTACATTCAATCCTTCTGCAACTATCAGGAAAAGGAACGGAGATAGTGGATCACCTTGTCTGACTCCTCTTTCCATTCTAAATTATTCTGTAGGACTACAATTTACCATAACAGAAACTGTAGCCGAATTAAGGCATTGAACAATCCAGTCTGACCATTTCTTCCCAAAGCCCATCTGCTGCATTACCTCTACAAGGTAATTCCAATTGACACAATCAAAAGCCTTTTCGAAATTGATTTTGAGAACCATAGCTTTAGACTTTAACTGCTTGATATTCTGAACCACCTTATTTGCTATTAAAACTCCATCTGTGATTTGCCTACCCTCAATGAAACCGGATTGAGTGTCACTAATAAGGAGAGGGATGACTTTCTTTAACCGATCTGCCATAACTTTTGCAAGGACTTTATATTGGCATCCAATTAAGCTAATTGGTCTGAAGTCTTTTAAGCCAACCAGATTCTTGGATTTTGGAACCAGAGTGATAAAAGAAGCATTACATCCAAGTCGAATTTTCCCACCCTCTTCAAAGTACATGAAGAAAGCCATGAAGTCATCTTTGATCAATTCCCATAACTTTTTAATCAAATTAAAAGACATACCATCCGGACTAGGAGATTTTGATCCTTCACATGACCAAATGGCAGCCTTAATTTCAGATTCGGAAAACTGTTCCTCCAGCTTTTCACTAGTGCATCGATCGAGCTTTTTGAACCTTCCATTTGAGATAGTTGTCCTATTTTATTTGGTTCCTCAAACAGCCCCTTGTAATACCTGTACACTTCATTTTGTATTTGAGCAGGGTCTTCCTCCCAAGAACCATTGATTAGAAGACCAGATAGGTTGTTTTTCCTCATTCGCTTTTTGATAGCTGCATGAAAGATCTGTGTATTCTCATCTCCTGTTGCTGCCCACTTTAACTTTGCTTTTTGCTTGAGCATATTGTATACCGTTTTCTCAGACGAGGATAACTTTGACAAGCACTCCAACCGGCTCTTCGTTTCTGTTTTAGTTAAGTCCCTAGATTCTGCCGATGTGTCCCATTTATCCTTTTCTAATCTCAATTGATGAAGATTTGCTTCAATATCTCCCAGGTTTTGTTTTTTCCATTGTGTGCATCTCTCTTTGTAGATTCGCAACTTCTGTTTAAGGATGTGATTTGGCCGCGAGTCTGGAATGAATTCCTTCCAAGCATTTTCGAAACAGACGATAAAAGTGTCATAATTCAACCAAGTGTCAAAAAGCTTGAAGGGTTTAGGCCCGAAATCCAGAATTTTGTCTTGAAGCACGAGAGGACAATGATCTGAGACAAATCTTGGCCTAGATGTTAAGGAGAGGTGAGACCGCAAATTCCAGAAATTGTCTCAACACAGAACTCTGTCAAGCTTAGGGGTGAAAGTCGGGCCGGGTTAGGGAGTTCGGGGTCGAGTCGGCCGGAATCCGAAATTCTGAATTACCTAGAACATAGAGCGAACCCAGCCCAAACATAAGTTCAGACCGGGTTAACCCGAACCCGAAATTTCTGGGTTCAGGTCAGGTAGACCCAAAAAATTGAATAAACCTGTTTAAAAAAAAAACACATAAATTTAAAACGCAAAAATTTAAACAACTTGTATTGAATTGAATTGATTTAAAAAAAAAATGTGGGGAAAATGTGAAAGGTGTGGTGGGGTTTGTGATACAGCCAGGCTGGTGGATGAGAGAAGATTAGGTAGATGGGAAATAGTTTTATTATTGCTATACATACTCCCATTGTAAATATTAAGTAATTAGCATTATTGATTAATATTAATTAACGGTTGACCTGTTTTTTTTTTTTTTTTACTGTTCTTGGGCCCATTTGCTTGAAACAAACAGAAGATTATTCTAGTGATGGTTGGATTCAGTAGGTTGAGGTTGTACAGACAAATTTCATGCATCCTTGATTAACATTGGTAAAGTGTATTTATATGAAGTATCAACAAACAAAAATACACAATGATTCACAGCACTAGCCATCCTAGAACCATAAATCGCTGCCTGTCTGTACACCTCTATGTGAACACAGCCTGAATCAACAAATTAAACCGCAACAGCTCACTCTCTTTAACTTTTCATTGCCATTCCCATCTACCCCTGACCCAAATTAAACTCTCTACAAAACCCTAAACAGAAACAAATCACATTACTAGTTAGTGTTACTTACCAGCGGCGGCAGCAGGAGTGAGAAGAAGAGCCTAGCGTGGAGGGCGAGGCTGAAATGGAAAGTGGACCTGGACCGTGCGTGGAGGTTGAAGCTGAGGGGGAATCCATTTGGGGTTAGAGCTAAAGCTGATGGCTAATGGTGAATGAAGCTTACAAGCGGTCGAGCAAGGCGAGGTGACTGGCGAGTAAAGGACTACAACTTCGGTTGACGGCGACTCGCCGGTGGAACCTGAAGTGGCTGGTAGTCCGGTGGAGATTGAAGCTGAGGGAGAATCGAGAGGAGAGGAGAGCTGAGCTGCGTGCTGAGGTGAGGTCGAATCGAGACTGGTTAGGGATCGATTCGATGATTCGTAGATGGTCGCACTAGCTGGTGCTTAGGCTGGGGTGGGATGGGACCTGGGTAGTGATCAATTCTGAGTGTCGAGCTTAGGCTGGGTGGGCTGGGGTGGTATTGGGTTTTAGTTTCAGTTTCGGGTTGGGCTTGGGTAGGGTAGAAAACATATTACAATTTCAGGTTCGGGTTAAGATTAGGTTTTCGGGTTCCGGTCGGGTTCGAGTTACATAAGGAGGTTTTACCCATTAGACCTGACCCATACCCGCAAGTTCGGGTTCGGGTTCAAATCGGATTTTCAGGTTCGAGTTTTGCTTGCACCCCTAGTCAAGCTTACTAGCTTTTGCTCCCGACTCATGTAACCATGTGAATTTTCTGTCTTCTAGGGGAATATCAAACAATTCCGATTTTTGTATAAAAAAGTTGAAATCATAAGCCTCTCTTACGTTGAAGATGGATCCCTTCCTATCTTCTCTCCTTCAAACAATATTAAAGTCACCTAAACACATATATGGTTCTGAATTTGTGAATCTTAAATCAAGCAGGGAACCCCATAAATCTGCCTTTGCCAAATCATCTGAGGGACCATAAACATTTAACAGCATGATTTCTTGATTGACTTTTGTTAAGAGACCCCACATTGTGTTACACCCACCTCGGACACTTGGTGAAGTT
>JBBYHH010694898.1:0-10066 GCA_038382905.1 Daphne laureola
GTTAACTGTTATATACAGGACTGTCTGATTTGCAGGATAGCAGCGAAATGCTGCCGAAATTTCAGGAAAGAAGAAAATAAAAAAATAAGTAAGGCGATCCTAAGTAAGTATGTGAGCCGAGGGTTGAGATAATTTATCATCCCCTCGAGCTAGCTGCGTATAAGGAAGAATGATAGTCACCGCCGGCCATCCGGTCCAGCGTCCGCTTCCGTCTGGCCGTGTACGGTGGGGGTGGTGACATAGGGTTTGGGGCCAATTCTACCACCATCCCTTCTCTTCTCTAGATCCGGATTTGCAACCATCCTAAACACTATTAGGAGGTTTGTATCATCTGGTATCAGAGCTGTAACTTGAGAGGAAGAATATTTTTCAAAAGTTTACTTGCAGTCAAAAGAATCAAGCATCAAAACCCTAGTGTTCATCAGATAGGTGCTTGGTGTTTTTCTTGTTCTTGTTCTTGTTTTTTTTGTTTTCTTTGTTGAATCTTCTTGTACCCTTCTTAAAAATTGTTTTGAGTTTGAAAGAACCTTTTGTTCTTCATACTTCTTCTGATATTTGTGGTGAAAATTCAAAGAAAAACTGAGTTTTAAGGTGTGAAAGTAATAGGAACACAACTGGGTACCACTTGTGAGTTTTGTGTTCAAAAGTTTTTCTTCCTTCCTCATTTGGAAATCTCCAAACCCTAGGTCCGGAAAGGTCAAAGGGAGAATGTGTTTAAACACTTTTTGTTCAGAAAAAGGAGGAAGACAAGAATCAAAAAAAGGTTTCCAAAAGGTTGTGTTCAACAAACCCTAGAAAAGAAAAGGGTTGAGAATTATTGTTGTTTTCAGTGTGTAACTTTTACACCCCAAATCGTCAAGAACCAAAAGACCATTTTTAAAACCCTAACCTTAATTCCTATGGCCCCCGACTACCCAAAAGAATTCTGAAAACCTAGCTACCAAAAGGTAACTAGTGCCTTCTCATCTTGAAAATCACTTGACTTTGCTTTGGTATATCTTCTTTCAAGTGCATGCCAATATTTTTCTTAAGGGTCTAGTTGGAATACTTAGGAAGACTTAGAGAGCCTCAAGGCTAGGGTTTTGAGAAGGCTAACTGAGAGTGAGAGTAAACACTTGTGATGTCAAAACACAATTTTCTTGCTCTTTGATTGTGTAGGTCACCATGGCAAATCAAGTTCCCATTCAAGAGAAAATGGAAGGTAAGAACCGAGCCTTGGGTGAGCTTAGCACTAAAATTGGGTTGAACAATGATAGAATGACAAGAATGGAAGTGGCATTTGGCATGTTACATATGATTGAAGAAAGTTTTGGAGACCAAATCAAAGGCGGCCAACCTCCACCTAGACCTAACATCAATGTAGCTTCGAACAACCTTCAAACACCACCCTTTCAACAACCCCAACAAAGAAGGCCACCTAAACCTACTCATTCCGCAAGACAACCTGTACACCCTCAGCCTCAACCAGGCCTATTGGTGAACATTCTGATGATTAATACGGTGCACCTCATGGGTAAGCTCAAACAAGGAGGTTATGGCATAATGAGGAAGAGTTTGACCCTACACCCTTTCCTAGGGGTAAACTTCCAAGGGAAAGAGCTCAAGTGGATGATGAATAGGAGTATGAGGAGCCCCCACCCCCTAGAGGATGAAACCAAAGAATGAAGGACCCTGACCGTGAGAAAGAAGTAATGGGAGAACCAACTTGGCCAAGAGGCCGAGAGCAAAGAAGAAGAGCTCCACCTCAAGCTCAATAAGTTATGAACAATGTCAAGTTGCAACTCACACCATTTGAGGGCAAGAGTGATATGGAAAAGTATCTAGCTTGGGTGAAGAAGGTAGACATGGTCTTTGATTTCGATGATTACTCAGATGAAGTGAGCTTAAATTTGGTCCTAATAGAGTTTGTTGGATATGCAATGACTTGGTGGGAACAACTCAACAATGAGACAGAAAGAGGGAACATGCAACATATTGATTCTTGGGTGTAACTCAAGGCACTCATGAGAAGAAAGTGTGTTCCACCCTACTATGACTGAGAGTGTTGTCAAAAGCTCCAACATTTGACACAAGGCAATAAATGTGTTGAAGACTATGAGAAGGAACTTGAAGGAGCTTTGATGAGAGCAAACATTCAAGAAGGGGAAGAAGCTAAGATGGCTCAATTTCTTTGTGTTTTTAGAGGATATTTGTCAAGAGTATTGGAGCTTTGTGAGTATAGGAGTTACCAAGACATGGTGCACAAGGCCATCCCCCTTGAAAGACAAATGAAGAATTCTCCTACACATTCCACCTTCACTTCTCAACCTACCAACCGAACCCCTTGGCCAAGATAACTGATGAGTGTGAAAACACGCACACATTTCCTGGGTGTTTAGAACATAATTCTCATCATTTGTGCCTATTTTATCACAATGTTAGTGGATTTTACCTATTTTGCCTAGCTTATAAAGGATGGATAACTTAGAGGTGAAATTGCACTTAGAAGATCATAAATTGGAGGTTCGGGATAGAAATTAGCAAAGTGCGGAGCATCGAAGATCATCCCAAGCTATATTAGAGAATTCGAGTCTAACAGAAGAGTTGAGAGAGCCAAAATGCACATTTTGAAAAGTTAGAGAGGTAAATCAGATGACAAGAGGCGTCACTTCACGGTGCTGGTTTAATGCCTTGAAATGGCACTAGGAATCTGCAAGGCATGTGTTTTAGAGCCTCAAACAGGCGCCACCAAGGAAGCAAGGCGCCAAAAATGGCACCTCCAAGGTGTAAGAACTGGCGCCATGTGAAGACCAGGCATAATATGTAGGAGTTGGTTTTGGCACATCCAAGGCGTGATAAATGGCGCCACATGCAAACCCAGGCAACACAAGCAGGCACCATACCCAGGCGTGAGTTGCCCCTCCAGATTGGTCATGGTGCTAGTTTAAGGCACCATTGTTTCACCTCCAACTAGCAATGTGATCTTCTCTCTCTTGGTGGTTAGACATTCTTATCCATATTTGGGTTTGGGTTATTTTCTTGTATTGATTGGAGATTGGTATCCCCTTTCATCATATGTGGATATGGTTCAATCTGGGTTTGGGGGGGATTTGGTTGTATTGATTGGGGATTAGTATGATCATGATTTTGATGAATATTGACTCTTAATGACCACCCAAGCATCTAGTCTTACCTTTTCTCGGATGTACATAATTTTTTTTAAAAACCCCTAAAAATGAAAATTTTGCTTATGAAACAAAAATCAGAAAATCCAAAATTTTGTAGGCAAATTCTATGCAGAGTATGATGAGTGTGTATGCTTTCTATGATAGGATTGCATGTTGTATAGAATAATTTAACTTTTTCTAGGGAGGGATCTTGTTTATAGTATGTAGTGGACTTTATGTAAAGTTTTGTTTTGATTATTGTATGGTGTGAATTTAGGATTAAAGTTGGTATCTAAGAATGAAAAGCTTCACATAGGAGGGCTAGAAAACTAAGTTAATGAAAGTTATAGGAACTGAGATTTAGCTAGCTTGTG
Organism: Daphne laureola; assembly: GCA_038382905.1. NCBI lineage: Eukaryota > Viridiplantae > Streptophyta > Magnoliopsida > Malvales > Thymelaeaceae > Daphne > Daphne laureola. The sequence continues at coordinate 3,521 of JBBYHH010694898.1, forward strand.
AATGGAAATTTTATAGGTGGGTACCTAATACTGGTACTCTAAGTTTGGTCCATTCAGAATGATAGTTACGGTCAAGGGCTTCAAAACCATGTCTTGGCCTAACTCCCTCTTCTGGATGCAAACTTAAAGTAGAAGTATTCATTTAATCGCACCTTAACATGGTTGAGCCTGGGATGATACTTTGACATATTTTTTTCTACAACGTATTCATGGCCTATTGTCTATCTCCTAGGATCCTACCTTAAGAAGATAGGCACCCATCCTCACACAAATTAAATATAGGTTCAAAAATAGAAAAGCATCTAAGAAAAGAAAAAGAAAAAAGGTGTAAAAACAGAAAAACACCACAAAAAAAGAAGGGAACTGAAATAAATAGAACAAAAAGTGTTTAGCAATGGGCAACTGATCAGTGCACAAAATGTACACTTTTCCGCTCTATTTTAGAGCATGAAACTTGTCAATATTTCCTGCTTTAATTGATCAATATGCACTTTGATTATGAATTCTAAAGATTTATAGGTGTGTACACTTGGAGGTGATTAGGAGCTCAGCGCACTCAAATATCATGCGAATTAGGAAGGAGATCAAGCGTCAGATAATCTCAGGAGGACCTAATTGTATCAAGCAGAAAGATGTTAGACTGAAGTGCAATTTTACAACTAGGGGACTTGGCAAAGGGCACGACGCCACTTTCGCGCGCCCTAGTGGCACCGCTCACCAGCACCATCGCCAAACCCTGGCACCATTACCAGCACCACTAGGGCGCGTCTTCTCCACGCCTCCACGGCACCGTCCACCAGCGCCACACACAAAGTTGGTGCCTGTTCATGCGCCATGAGGGCGCGCTCAATCAGTGCCAAGGCCACCACTGGTGCCACTTCATCCGCTATGAGGACGCGTCCAAATGGAACCATGGCCAAATCTCGATGCCATTTTGTGTGCCACGACGGTGCACACGTACACCATGCACAAATACATTCTGACACCCAAGTTTTATTGAAATTGTATTTAAATATCTGAATTACTTTGGTATTTTTAGACCATTTCCTCCCTACCTTTTTAGTTATAGGTACCAAACCCATTATGGACTTTTTATTCTTTTAGATTTCCTATATATATGAGTGCTAGGCTCATAATCAAATGTTGAACATTCTTGGGTATTGCTCTCTAGACCGAAAACCCTAAGTTGGAATATTTTTTATCTAAGGCTTGAGGCCTTCAGTCCCGGTTTCATGAGCGGATGAAGGCCCTAACTTGTGGATCTTCAATTATCGGGTGAATTCTAACCTTACGCCTTTTGTCTATTTAATCATTTTAAGTTGCTAATAAATGTTGATCATGTCTATGTTTAGCTTTAATAGAGTTAGGGATGCTATGTCTTAGTTTACCTCTAGCTTATGGTGAAAGTAAGATATTTCCATGATTATGCATGTTTTATATGAATTCTGAGCACTTATATCATGTGTGGTATGCTGAACAATTATTTTTCATGCTTACTCCTCTAGGTGCTCGATTAAATGTCCGAGAGGAATTTAATCGGCACAACATTTATGGAATTGATAGATTGACCTGCTAAATGTCAGAGATGACGTTACTAAGTTAATTGGTGACTATTTAAGTGCACTAATCCTCATAAGTCAGTATTGCATCATGAGAGTGACCAATGCTACTTCAGTGAGAGGTGTGTTGTTGACTCGAGTGAGCAGCAACCCAATCTGGGTTGATCAACTAAGAGTCATAGATGACCTTAGAAGATTAACATATAACAATCTCGGGATTGAGTCTTTTACCACGAGAGTGGTTAAGCTCATTATAATTATGGCAGTGCCGCTTATTCAAGAGAAGGGTGATGTAGTCATAATAACTCACCTTGAACATGATAACGAAATTGCTTGCATGAAGCCTCGCTGAAATGGTGTATTGATTTAGCTGCAGTAATTAGAATTCCATGTCTCACAGTAATTTGTGGTAGTTTAGATTGTTTGTTTATTTATTATATCAAATGCCTTAGACACCGATCCTAGCGGATCGGTAGTGGAAGAGTTAGAGATAACCACCGTTCTAAAGGTAGAGTCAGAGATGACCTACCTCTAGGACACGAGATTAGTAGCACATGCATGATCTTTAGGACGCACAATGCACTGCGAGAACCTATGATTGAAATCCACAAGTGACGTCTTAATTCCCCTCTAGTCATTTACTCACATTTTCCTACTTGCATTCACATCTTGCCTATCATCATCTCACCTACTATCTTTCGCATTGCATAGTAGATTAGCACGCGCATTACATATTCATACTCTAGGTGCTCAGATTCTCTTGGGTTCGATTCCTCATTTAGAACCATTACACTACGATAAGATAGAGTTAACGCTAATGAGGTGTTTATAAATTTATTTGACTAAGTTGATTGCTTGATATGAGCTTCATTGATTCCAAACCACCATATCAAAAACCTTAACGTCAACAACTCGATTAATCTAATTATATTAATTAAACAAATAAATTAGAAAAATACAAAAATTATAGAAGAAATGTTAATTAATAGGTATAAACAAATTTTAAATAAATGAATTTTTTTTACCTTATAGAAATACAACAGAAGTTGATGATTGATCTTCACCTCAATCTACACTCGGATCATAATAGAGCAGATGAAAAAAAACTTGAGAGATGAAAAAACGTAAGTGTTTGAGTGAAACCCGGGTGGAAAATATATATAGAGCAGATCAACTGCAGCCATTTTCACAGCGAAAGACCGCAGCATACTGAAAGAGTGTTAGGTGCATGAAATGCATGACATTCGATACGGCCTCGCTGTGCATAAAGCCGCAGTGATCCAGCTGACATGCTCACTGCGGCTTTGTGTGCAGTGAGGCCGTAGTGGCCTTCATCCTCCCCTAGTTGTGGGACTAGGCTTGATAATACTCTCATCATCATCTTCATAGACCGGAGCAAACAAATCAGCCAATCTGCTCCGTTCGCCATTAACTCCATTACGGGCAACATTAACATTTTCAAATCTTTCCTGCCCAAGACCATCAACATCATCCCTTTGAATTGGAATCTCTTCATTTTGAATATTTTCACCATTTGCTCCATTTTCTTGATTCCCTTGTGGTAGATTCTCATTTAAAATTGATCAATGTCCTTCGAGGTCACCTCCATTTCCATTTTGACCATTGTTGTTATTCCCATTAAAGCTGAGACCATTGCCAATCGAATTCTCCATTCTTGCTCGATTTCTCAACCTTCGCAAAATTCTTTCAATTTTTGGATAGTAGGGTATGATTCTCGAATGTTCTCTTCTTCTCATGCAACAAATGGGTTCCTACAGCAACTGATGGCCACAAGACTTATAATCTTGGCCAGCAAGCCCAAAAATAGATAAAAGAGCCCATAGGGACACCTCCAGAAATAGCCCATCAGATAAGTGGGCCAAGAAATGTTCAAGAACTTACATCCAGAAGGCAGCCAGAGGAATCCAAAATTGAAGGAACACGACTATACCATCAGGGTCTGAAGAAACGCCACCAACAAAACTCCATCACCATAACTGTCTGACACCTGACACCAGAGGTGTTGCCACTACCTGGAAAAGACAAAGAAGACTGTACTTACTTCATCAGATAATTATGAATATGTCATCAAAAGGCAGAAACTATAAATACCAACACTATTTTTACTGTTCAGATCATCTTTTACACTCTTCCCTAGACATTCTCATTCTCTGATATCACCAAATTCTTACTTGAGGGTCGGAGCCATGATCAATTGGAAGATCTATGATTGGTCTAGTCTCTCTTTGGTTTCAGGAATACTAGTCTAGATGGTTCCACTAGCTAGGAGGATGAGAATGCACCTAAGAAACAACAGCATGGCCCGGTCTTTGCCCGCAGGCCAGCCAACAAATGGCACTGTCTATGGGAATCTCGGTGATCTCCAGGAGAATGATGCTCAACCCAGGAGCTGAGGAGAGGGCAACGACTCTCATGAGTTATAGGATAACAAAAACTCAATCCAAGGGTCTACAGACCCAGACTACACAGAGGAAACTCCCAGCGAGCATTTTTCCTCAAGTGACACCTCCCTCAGGCACACATCTAGCTTAGAGACCCTCGATCCATACCTCATCCAACAAGTCAGGCTCATCCTCAACATTGACCGAAGAGAGCGCAAGGAAAGAGGGCCCCACAGAGTATCAGAGGGGTGTGATAGATGAACATCACCAACCTCTACAAGAGACCAGGGGGAGACACAGATGGAGGCCAACCGAGTACAAGACCAGTGGAACTATGGCCGAGGCAAACATAGGAGCCTGCGTGTAGAAATATTCCACAGAAGGCAAGCAGCCCGCGAGTGCTTATCAAAAAGAAGAAGCCACTAGTCTCGATCTCCTCGGCGTCACCATGACCAAGGATGAAGATCCCCTAGAGTCAAAATAATAGTCCAAGGCGACCCTCAAGATGAAATATTGCGTCAAGTCCTCCATCAGCTTGACTGAGATGTACAGAGGAAAGATAAACCTAGACATTTTCCTCTGAAAGTCAAAAGGATCATAGAGCTCCATGGGGTAGATAAAGTGGCCAAATGCAAATGCTTCATGGTCACACTCGTAGGAGCGCCATCAGATTGGTACAAATCCTTGGCTCTTACCTCAGTATTATCCTACGAAGATTTGTGTGCCAAATTTATGGGTCACTTCTTTGGGCCGCGTCAGCCTACTAAGAGGGAAATACAAATGTTGGACATCCATCAGGGCCCGAATGAGACCATACGGTAATTCATTGAGATGTTCAACAAAGAAGCGATCGGCGTTCCAGACTTAACCTCATATGTGAGGATAATGGTTTTCACCAAAGCATTGTGTCCGAACAGACGATTGGAATATGACCTCTCTCGAAGGAACATCACCAGTGTGGAAGATATGTATACAATCACCACCGAGCACATGGTGCTAGAAGAGCTATTGTTTAGGAGAACATACAGAAGGGAGGATAACAGTGACCAGTAGGAAGGCCTTCGAGAAATACCGAGGATGGGATAGAGAGAAGAGGGCTGGAAGGGGAATGGAAAGAAGACCTTCCCAAAACCAGCAACCTAACCTCTCTGAACACCACTTGAGGAAACATATTGGCAGTACTCAAAAAGGAGTGGAGCGTACATTGGCCAAAACCCCTATCCGAAGGAACCATAACAAGTATTGTCAGTTCCATCGAGATAATTGGCAAGATACAGAGGATTGCTATCATCTCAAAAAATACATAGAGCATCTGATCAAAAAGGGATCACTCGAGAAATAACTCAAGATGCCCCCTACCCAAAAAAGACTAACCTAGAAAAAAAAAGAGGAGGAAGATGAGGATTATGACTTTGACCGAAGGAACAAGAAGTACAAAAAGATTGAAGGATACATCCTCTGGAACCTAGGGGGAGGCAAGTTTGAGCCTCCACCCGTAAATAGACCAAAGGATATCACCTTCGGTAATAAAGGGGTGGCAAGTTTGAGCCTCCACCCTGATGTGTAGCATATACATAGCATATTACTTCTTGTCTTACATCATTTCTATCAAGCATTTGAACATAACTGACCATATTTATATGTTTTACTTAGTAAGCTCATTTTTGTGCAGGAACACATCCGGAGTGTATAAATGAAGCTTCAAGAGTGCAAAGAGGGGCTCTCATACATTGAGGATTATGAAAGGGACGTTTTGAGGCTTGGAGAGTGAAAACAATCCTCTGTGGCACCATGGCTCTTGACACTAAATTAAAACAACTATATCTCCTTCATATGGACTCCAAATTGAGTGATTCTAATGGCTACATTGAAGTTTAGAAAGTGAGGTTTCCCACAAGACCAAATTCTAGCTTCATTGGAGGTCTGTAGCATTATGTAGAGCATTTTCAAGATGAGATGTCCAAATAGACCCGACAAAGCGGCTCCGCGGCGCCATCCCGGTGTGATCTTGGTGCCTTGATTCAGCCCTGCCTCCAAAGTCATGCCTGTTGTGCCATTGTGGTGCCAACACGGTGTCATACTGAATAAAATTCCATCTCGATGCCATCCCGGTGTGATTATGGCAGCGTGATTCAGCGCTGCCACTTGAACAACATCTATGGTGCCAACTTGGCGCCAACTCTTGCTATATTTTTGTCGGGGACTACCACGATCATTCTCAATTTTCACACACTTGCATCGGTTTCTCTGGACTATTTTGCCCCTAATTAACCCCCTAAAGGTGTCCAACATGTCTAGGGACTCTTTAGTTATTATGATACTATATATCTAGTCTTTTAGGGTGACTTTTAAGAAGGTTGGCTGTTAATAACGAATTTCTAAGGTTTTTACTTCTTTGAAGTAGCTTTCACCATTGCTTACCTAGGTTTTGAAGTTCCATGATTTCTAGACTTGAACCTTGATGATTCTTGGTGGAAGACACTTCTAAATAGTTTTTTATTCTTCTCCTTTCTTCTTCTTTAGTTCTCTAGTTCCATTACTACATGTTTATAATTTCTTGTGATATGAGTATGAGTGAGTAGTCT
>JBBYHH010694909.1:0-10066 GCA_038382905.1 Daphne laureola
AATTGAAAGGTAGTGTTGGCCGAATCTATCTTTACATTTTATGCATATTTCTTCCCTTACATTCAACAAGCTAGATCATTTTCAATCAAGTGTTTCCTTCCTTTGAGTGAGGTTTTCCTCCCATTGAAGGAGGATCACATCAGTGATAGCGTTCAACCGTCTATAGTCAATACACAACCGAAGGGTTCCATCCTTCTTCTTAACAAACAAAACAAGGGCACCCCACGGTGATGTGCTGGGTCGAATGAATCCCTTCTCTAAAATCTCATCAAGCTGTTTCTTCAACTCAGTCATCTCCACGATCGGCATGCAATAAGGAGGAATAGAAATGAGAGCAGATCTTGGATGTAGCTATATCTCAAACACGATATCCCGCTTTGGAGGAATCCCTGGTAACTCCTCAGGAAATACCTGCAGAAAGTATCATACAATAGGGATATTCTCTAATTCCATACGCGTACCTGCGGAGTTAACCTCGAAATACTCCTCCTCGTCAATCACTGGAACCTGGTCCAGAACTGTAAGCTCCATGCTGTGCTTGACGATCTCAGTGTCAGGTGGAGCAGAAAGAGCTAAAACCTCTCCACCAAGTAGGATGTGACGCTTGGTACAATCAATCTTAATGCAGTTCTTGGCCAACCAATCCATGCCAAGAATTACATCATACTTAGGTGTATTTAACACCAATAAATCAGACTGAATATGGTGATTATAGACAGTCAATATGCATCCTCACGCCATCTTATTCGTAAACAGATACTGACTCCTGGAAGTGCGAACTAGAAACACATCAGGTAGAAAAATAATAGGCAGATGCAGAGATGATGCATATCTCTGTGAAACAATAGATATGGACACAACCGTGTCAAAAAGTGCATGAACAGGAGTATTGTTCAGAAATAGTGTACCTGCCAATGTTCCTCGCTGGGCGGTCTTGCCCTGCTCGATATGAAATACCCGACCTGGTTGGGCCTGCTGTTGAACTAGTGGTGCAGTCTGTGGTCTCGGCTATGGAGGCTTCAGGCCGCCCTGAGCTATCTCGTGCCCCTGAAGTTACTTGGACTGGCCCCTGGGCTGAAACCGTAGCTGTCCTCTTCTGTCCTACCCCTGTGTCAGAGGGCAGTCGCTGATCTAATGCTCCGTAGATCCGCACCTAAGGCACTAGCCTGGATGACGGCGGCATCCCGGACTTGCGTGAAGTTTTCCGTAAAGCTGGAAAAGTCATGCTGATCCTGCTACGCCCTTGCTCTTGCCGCTCAGACCTGACCTGCCTGAACCTTTCCTCGGTCCCTGTGGTCGTGAACCTCTCTCGCTAGTCTGGGGTTGGGAAGGTGCAGCTCGACTATCTGCCTCATCCATCTCAATCAGGAGGGACTTCTGAACTGTATCATGATAAGATGTGATACCCAAAGGTACCACGTACTTCCTAAGCTCTGATCGACAGCCTCAGATGAATGCCTTCTTGTCCTCCATCCCATCATACTGGGGAACATATCTCACGAGCCTGTCGAACTCATGCTCGTAGTCAGTGAGAGACAAGTTCCCCTGAGTCAAATTGTCAAACTCCACCTGTCAGTGATCTCGAACAGCGTATCCGACCCATCACTCATGAAATAGATGGGAGAACTCCGCCCACCTCATACTGGGGTCTCGCTGCCCCGCTGATCAAATGGCGTGCTCCTCGAACCGGCCACCCCCTTCCACCAATTGTGCGCTCGGTCACGTAGGTTGAAGGTGGCCAGTGAAACCATCTCCTCGGACGGGAGGCCCAGCCTCTGCAATAAATGATCCATGTCACTGAACCAAGACTCAGCCGCCTCCAGTTCTCCCTTACCGATATATCTAAGGGGACCGAGGTGTTAGAAGCGCTTCATCATCGTGACTCCATCTGGAACCGTAGAACGCTCAACGTGGGGCCTCTGGGCCCAGCGAGAAATCTTAGAGTCATCATCATCATCCCTGACTCGGCGGCGATGATCAGGTCAGTAATCTCAATCATTTCTGAGACTGTCCCGCAGAGAATGGTTGGATCTGGTCTCCGACCACACCGTCCGAGCATGAGGGTGTCTCCTATACTCATAGTCATCATGCTTGCCCTCATCCTCGTCAGAAGTCGGATCTGTATGACAGTTCCAAGAACTGGTGAGTGTGGTGGTAGTGGTAGTACGGGTGTCCGAATACACCAGGTCAATGCTCGCATCCTCCGACTGATCACTCGTGCTACCCTGACCCTGCGGATGAATTTGTACTGGCAGTTTGCCCTATCCTCTCTCCGCCTAGACACCATTCAAAACTATACATATATGTCCAAGTGCCTCTAGCAGTGCTGCGGGGGATTTAGCTGTGGCTGTCGCTGCCTCAGGTTTCGCTGCCTCCTCCCTTGATTCTCAGAAGGAGCGGGCTAAGTATCCACAATCTTAGGGTCAATTCTTGCAAATCCTCCAAATCTTGTTCTTGAGACTTGAATCTTGTTTAGATGATGTTAATCCTTCGAATCCCTCATAATTCCATCATTTCCTTTCGAAAATGATGCTTAGAATCGAATTTAGGGCTAGGAAGAGATGGATTTTAGAGAGAGAGAGAAGAGAAGAAACAGAACGGAATGCCTGATAAACACGCCGGATCCGTTTAAAACGGAGGAGCCCATGGCACTGGCGCGGCGTCCACGCGGCGTCCGCCATAGAGCTCATCTGTCTCCCTCTTTCATCACGGCATCAGCGCGGCGAAGTCATGGTGCCCGCCGCCGCACACTCCTGCCTCTTCCTTCGCACATCACGGCGTCCACGCAGCGCAGTCACGGCGCCGCCGCCGATCTTCCCTGCCTTCACTCATTCATGGCGCTCGCTTGGCGCCGGTGCGGCGTCCGCCGCCATGACCTGCTATCCTCCTTCACGTTATCCGCGGCGTTGCCACGGTGCCACCACGGCGCTTGCCGCCGTCCAACGATGTCTTCATTTCTTTCCTTGCCGGCACGGTGTCCCCAAGGAGCACTCGCGGTGCTCACCGTCGGCCCTTTTGTCGTGGTCTCCTTGGTCGGCCACCTACGCTAGTAGGTCACGCGTAAAACCTCCATAGTAACGGGATGATTTCGGTAGGGTTCCGAGAGGCGTAGCCCTCTCAATACATGCAATAAACAATAATTTAAACATTAGTTAAAGCCAGAATCAACCAGACAAAATCCTTTTACCTTGAATCTTGGCGACGAAGTAACTTGTCTATTGCCCCTTTCCGTTGATGAATTACCGCTGGCTCAGGGTGGGTGTAACAATTCTCCCCCCCTTAAGACTCTTGTCCCTCCAAGAGTTCCTTTAATCTCTAATACTCCTCAGGATAACGATCCATCATGTCTCGCTCTGTTTCCCAGGTTGCTTCCTGGTCAGAATGGTGAGACCATTGAACTTTAACCATAGGAATCCACTTGGTCCGTAACTTTCGATTATCTCTCACTAACAAAGCAATGGGTACCTCTTGATATGACATATCGGGTTCCAATTGCACTTCCTCCACCGGAATTATCTGTACAGAATAAGGACCTCGGTTTGAAGCAAAGAATTACAAAGATCTATATAGAATATTGGGGAGGTCCTTTCCTGTATTCGAAGAATGGGTGTATTGCCCCTTTGCTCTCCCCCTTTGATAACTACTAACTCCTATTGAGTCAAAGATAAAAGATTGTGAAAATTACTTTCATAATCACATAGTCCTACAAACTCCACAGTAAAATTGTGCATTTAATTAGTCTAAAGTATTTTAAAAAACCTTCTTCATTTTGTATTCAAAATTCATAAGGTGCATCAACATGTTTTGATGGACATCACTGGTTTAAGACCAAAATCTTGCCTCTATCTTCAAAAGATCTCTTAGTTTTTAAAAAGATGGACTAAGCACAAACATTGTGACTAAGTCAAACAATTTTGTCTATTGATCAACACATTGATACTCACCCTATCAACACGTTGATGACAAGTATCTACATAATTTGTGTTGACTCATGCATTGACTTTGTTACTGTACTTTTTTGATACAAATTTTGGGTTCCCAGCCCTTTTCTTTATGCATTCAATCATTTAGAATATGCATGGCATGTTAAAATCTTTCACAGATGCATGCTTAGTAATTCACAAGGATTAAAACTTAACTGTCTAAAAATAGTCATCAAAATACATATCCATGGTACTCTATATCGGTTAAAATCTAGCATATGCATGACTCATTCAATTTGTTCCAGTCTAAGCATCAAGTAAAAAATGAAAATAAAAAATCACAATAATCTCTTATTTGCTCTAAGTCTGATTCATGCTTCATATCATTCAATAAATGAGTTGATCACTTCAACTATATCTCAAATCAAAGAATACTCTTTCATATGAACATCAGATTGCCTATACATATCCTTGATCTGTAAGTGTTAAATAAAAAAATGTTACTACTTGTATCACTTAGTAGTTATCAACACGTTGATGAGTGAAATATCAACGTGTTGATGATAAATTGGTAATACATTTAGTCCACTTATATATCTTACATATGTACTCCTCTTTGTTTGTACCTTTTTGATGATAACAAAAAAAGGGAGAAATACGTTCAAAAAGTAATATGAAACTTGATCTTTTGATAAAATGCAACTAATATCCCAATGATATTTTTAAAAACTATTTTCTCAAGGGGTAGAATACAGTTTAATGGGAGAACATGTTCTTATCTGCAAAGAGCTTTTCAAAACACATCCTAAGGGGGAGCATAAATTATACTACAAGAACTTTAATCAAATCTCAATTCAAATGGTTATCAAAACTTCTTGAAGTATTTTGTCATCATAAAAAATAGGGAGATTGTTTACTTTTTTGCAGCCTACCATTTGTTTTGATCATTCCAAAACTTTGATGACCTATTTGTAAAGTTTTGATAAATTCAGTGTCTTGATCAAGATAACTAGTTCTTAGTTTGGAAGCTCAAAACCGTTGGGATTAAATTGAAAAATATCCAACAGAATAAGAAATCAAGTGTTACTTGGATTGTGTTGATTATTTCGGTATATGTACATTGTAATCCAAATTCAAAATTAATGTGGACTATTTTCTTAGCCAGATTCATAGGAAAATGAAGGATGCGTGTTGAAGATGAAGAATATGGAAACTTTCAGATGAATATCCTATCAGATCATGATGAAATTAGAAGATAAAGATGCAATAAGCTCATAAAAGGAAAGAAATCATGAAAGTGTGTTATGCAATGTGCATCAACGCATAGATGGCCAGATGCTTAGTATAAACTTCAAGTTTTACAAGCCATGGAGCAATCAAAGATAAAGTCATCGACTCCAGTATTGAGCTACAGTTATGAGAGAATCTAGACAAGGTTTAAGCTCTCAGAATGGATCAAGATTGAAGAAGAAAATCCATCAAGTTTTTGAAGCCAGTCTTCATCAACGCGTTGATGGAAGATGGCAAAAAATTACAAAGATCTGCAACAGCAACAAATCAATTTGCCAATGTTTGAAAAGTGCAAAATGGAAAGAATTCATACGTAATGGCTATGTGAAGATATCAGGATGCTTCGACCTACTTGCAAGCACTTTAGAGCCTCTAAAAGCAGAGAAGGAAGAAGAGAAGAAGAACACACACAATACTTTGGATTCTTTCTTCCTTCTTTTCTTTCATCTCATATGCTATAGTCACCGCGGGTGGATGGTGACTTTTCAATATAAATTGACGGAAGGTCAGATTCTGCAATCACTGGGACTTTATTTTAAATGTGCGGGACATGATTTTTGTTAATTTCCATGTCTCGGGAATCTGCTAGAGGTCCATTTCCACAGGATTTCACATTTTGGTATTGGTACGTGAGTCCCGGGCCATTTTGCTAAATTTTAGTTTCGAGGGTAAAATGGTCATTTTAGAAAATTAATGGAAAGTGGACATTTAATTTGAAGATGAGTGTGGTTCCAAAAAGGGATATGTTGATGTAATATGTTAAGAAATGATATTACAAATTATGGTATGAAATAAGTATTGTATATCATAAAATAATGTGAAACTAGAGGACACTTGTCACTTAATGGTGGTGAAGGATTATTAAATCCTAAGTAATTGTGTGGAGGTAAATATTGGTGGAGTTAAAAGGAGGGATTTACTTTATGATTGGTAAATAAAAAGGAAGAGAAATATTGTGGTAGTCAGTAAATAAGGGTAAAAATAGGAAAGGAAGAGAGATAATTTCATTTTAACAAAAAACGTCATATTTCTTCCTCTCTCTTGAAATCACCTATTTGCTCATCATTCTTCCAAGGGGTTCTTTCTAAATCTTCAACAAATCTTCAAGTTTACTCATGGAATCAAGAAGGTGAGCTATTTTCATAAAAGGTTCATGAAGAAACTAAGTTTTGGTGGTGATTTGAGCTCATTTCTTCCTTTTCATTTAGGCCCAATTTTGTGGGTTCATTTTGGAAAATCTTCTCCACCAATTTTCTTCAAGAATTTCTTAACGTAAGTATGATTTGAGGTTATTTTGAAGTGATATTAAGCTTTCCTACCTTGATTCATCATGTTAGTTGAAATATGAGAGCTAGGGTTTATGTTCATGAACTAAACTTTGAATTGAGTGGAAAGTGAGGTTCCAAATTGTAATTGGGATGATTATGAACACATTTTATGCTTGAAGTTATGCTTGAATCATAATGGTTGGTAAATAGGGTCATGGCCAATTTTTAGTGATGATGAACAAAGTTGATGTTCTTTGTTAAAGCGTTGAATTATATTGATTTAGTGATGATTTTAAGCCTCTAAGTTGTTGTTAAAAGTTTGAAGAAAACTTTCTTGGGTGATTTTCCAGGATGGCCGAAGTTTATTGTTGAAAAATTAAGTTGTTGTTCTTTGATGAATTTTGGATTGGAGTTGGTTTAGAGTTGGTTATGAGCTCCCAATTTGTTCGTTGGTTGATTAAAAGAAATTCTCTAGGCATGTTTACCTAGTTTAGCCAAAAATAAGGGTTGGAAAATCGTGTGGATATTCTTTGTTAAAGTATGGATTTGAAATGGAATAAGGTTGTTTTAGAGCTCCTAAGTTATTGTTGGATTGTGAAAGAGAGCTCTTTGGTTAATTTCCCCTTGTTGGCCGAAATTATGGTTTGGAATAAAGGGTTTGGTGTTAGTTGATGTTAGATGACAAGTTGTGGTGAAAGTGAGCTTATTTGATGATAAGTGAATGTTTGATGACATTTCAAGTTGGTTGGCCACTTTTGCATGAATTAGCCAAAATTGAGCTTGCTCTTTATATGTTGGATTTGGATCAATGAATTGAGGATTGAACTCCTTTTGATGTGAAATTGTTTAGTGTCATCTTGGGTAGCTGGAAATTCAACTGGAACATTGCCGGACTTTCAATAGTAGTTACCTCGGGTTGTCTCTCAAAGTTGGTATTGTATTAGGTAAGGACTCAACTTTCTTGAATATGCATTATGGGATTGCTTTATATGTAATTTGGGTTAGTTGAAGTTAGTTCCGGGTCGATGGTGGGGCCTAGTGACCCCCGAAACTAGTTACATGGTACGGTTAATGGTATGCAGGTTTCAAACTCGGAATTTTGTTTAATGATCAATAGTTGATCAATTTTTATGTTTCTAGTATTCTATGATCATGATGATCAAATTTGTGATGCTAGAGTGCATCAGTCAATGGTTGACCTATTATGTGATTATGAGGATTTACGGGGAACCTAGGTCCCTCGCTGATACCATGAGAATGTTCTGTATGTGGGAATCCCGATTAGTTGAGAATCGACCTTCGGGGGCTGTCGTACCTATACCTGTATCGATATCAGTATCTGTATCTATATCTGTCTCTGTATCTATTCTTGTATCCGTATCGATATCCTTTCTGTCCTCCGGGACATCTATTTATATATTTATGTTATTTGCATATCATACCATTTTTCATATCATTAACCATGTGATATCTAGGTTGTACGAATTGTTAGAACATGGCATGTTAACCCTTTTATGCAAGATTACTAACCTTCTTTTGTAGGTTGTTATTTATAAACCATTACCTTACCTAAGCCCTTATTGAGTTCCTCTCGATGACTCACCCCATTTATGTCTATCTTTTTCAGGAGCTTGGGATATTATACCTATGGAGTAGCTCCACTAGGTTGTTCTGTGTTTTGTACCACAGGTACATGTAGCCCCTAGATGTGGTTTCCCTTTCTACTTAAGGGGTGACCTCAATTGAGTTGTTACTCATCATCTAAGTACTTTGGGTGATCACATATGAAATGACTAACGGTTAATCCTTTTTTTATGTTTAGCAGCGGAAGCAGTAGCTTGGAGTGATTGTCCCCTACTTTACCGGACTTTGGTGGCTGTAACAATCTCCCCTACTTAGAACTCTTGGCCCCCAAGAGTTCCCTTAACCTTTAAAAAAATTGGGGGGTGTTGTCCTGTCACATCCCTTTCCGTTTCCAGAATTACCTCCCTACTCGAGGGGTGATACCATTATACTTTACTCCTGAGAGTCATCTTATCCCGGATCTTTGGGCCTTTCCTGTTGTACTATCCCACCACGTACAATCTAGAACATGCGCCGGGTCTTACCTGCTGTTGTTGTTGTGGTTGGGTCTGCTATCTCTGTCCCTGTGGTCTCGGACCCCCTTGTGGCGCACCGCATCCGTGGGCCACATTCGGTTGTCCCCTTTGCTGTATCGGTGCTTCCTGTGTCTGTGGGCAATCTTTCACCCAATGATCTCTAGAACCACATCTTAGGCACATGCCCGACTGTCAATAGCACACCGGGCCAACATAACTCTGGTTGCAATATTCACAGAACCATGAGTCATCGGTCGGTGCCTTACCCTTTCCTTTGTCACGGCGTGACTACCTACTCGAACTTACACCGTCTCTACCAGTATGCGGTGGTCCAGAACCTGACCCCCCACCTGTAGGTCGGGATGCCGATGTCAAAGTTCGGACATCAATACCTTCATTCTCAGTTTTTTGTGCCTTCTGTACTGCCACATGGTATCGTATGATATCCAGGGATGCCATGTACTTCCGTATATCAGGTTTCAGGCCTCTCATAAACCTCTTGGTTTTTTGTTCCTCATCAGTATGATAGTGGGGGACATAGCGCACTAGTCGCTCAAACTCACGCTCATAGTCCGCCACAGATCGGTCTCCCTGCTCCAATAATCAAACTCAATCTGTCACAGATCCCTCGCTTCATATCCTACCCACCTCTCATGAAAGAGATGAGAGAATTCTCCCCATGTCATGTCGGGATCCTCCTGTCCTCAGCGCTCAAAATCAATCTTTCTGGTGGCGACAACAGAGTCCCACGAATCACTTACCCAATCTCGCAAATAGAAGGTAGCCAATGCAACCATATGATCTGCAGAAAAATTGAGTCTCCCAAGCAGTCTATCCATATCCTTGTACCATATTTTGGCTACCTCAACTATGCCCCTTCCAGTAAACCTCGGGGGTTTGAAATGCTCGAAGTGTTCCATCAGTGTCAGTCAATCAGAATCAGTAAGGCTCTCTGACCGTAGTCTCTAAGCCCTCGGTACATCCTCATCATCATCATCATCGAGTACCACTCTAGGTCACACCTGTTGTTATTGCGGTGGTACTCTCACATCCGCTATACCCAAATTCTCGTAAACTTCTGCCTCATTGACATGGGTATCATAATCCCTGTCATCAGAACTATCCTCATCATCACTCAGATCATCACATGCAGGATCTTCAGATCCCACCTGTTCAGTCTCAACATTCCCCCCTTGGGGTTGATCTGCCGGTTCATCTGATCCAGGTCCAGTCTAGACACTATTGAGGAGCACTCTCATCTGATCTAGAACATACATCACATTCCCTTATGGAGGCGGAGGTTGCACTGGTACCTCCCTCTGTCAAGTCACTCTCTAACTCCTTCTCACATTAGCAATCAGAGCGGGATCTTCCTCCCTGCTCCCAGAACCCAATTCCTGTTGCCTACAGGTTCTGACCATTTTCTGAAATTCCATAACATAAAGGTACATTTATCCATTAATCACTAGCAGCAGCAGAAAATCCT
>JBBYHH010694920.1:0-10065 GCA_038382905.1 Daphne laureola
GCATTAATATGCTTCTGCGGTCCGTTTAAAATTCTAACTTGCATGCACTTTCACGTTTGGATTTCAGCGACCTTTCGTATAATCAACTATCAGGTTTCATTCCTCAGGAACTGGCTCAGCTTCAGAACATATTCTTATTGTGAGTTAAAAAAATATGAACATTTATGCTCTTTTGAGCTATTGAACATCATCTTGATTTCCTCAAAAGGAAAAAGAAAATGATCTCGTGAAAACATGCAGACGACTGGAGTACAACAACTTGTCGGGGGATGTTTCGCCACTTATCAACTGCCTCAGCCTCACTGCCCTGTGAGTTACTTGATCCCTATGCTTCTTTTACCCTTTTGATGCTGTATAAGCTCGTGAGCGTTTTCTAATCCTAAAATGCGACCAATTGGTACAGAAATGTATCGTACAACAATCTTGCTGGTGAGATTTCCAGAAGCAATAATTTTACAAGATTTACTCCAAGCAGGTGACGGTACTTCCACTCTTCGTATGCCAAAAGGCATAATGTCAGATTTTTTATTAAAATCACCGAGCATTTTCCTATAGTTGAGAGACCTTTCAATCAAAGTTCCTCTCTTTTTCATGTGTGCTTCCAGCGCTGTTTGATACTAAGCTTAATTAGTTAGAGATTCATTTGAATACTTCCAATGTCATAAGCACTATTCTTCACCTTTATTGCAGCTTCATTGGGAATCCCAGCCTTTGTGGCTATTGGCTCACATCTTGTCACGAGTCCCATGGAACAGACCGAGGTATGTTAAGCTGCAAAATCATTTGACTTAACCAAATCTCCATTAGCTACCGAAATGAGCATTTGAAGAGTTAGTCTTTGTACCATAGCTTTCAAGGCTGAACAAAATGCTGATTACATTATTGTACCTATTTTGCTCATTTGCTTGCAGTTTCCATTTCAAAAGCTGCTATCCTCGGAATCGCACTTGGTGCTCTCGTGATTCTTCTCATGATCTTAGTAGCAGCCTGTCGCCCACACAAGCCTTTACCGTTTCCTGATGGAGCACTTGACAAGCCAGGTACTTTTCCCTTTCTGCATGGCCTCGGACCGTTTCTTTGTTTTCTTTTTACGGACAGTTGGCATGGCATAACTGCACATTGCATTTCAATGGAATTTCTTGACAACAGGAAGATGAACATGAATTTCACGTTGTCTCAATCTGAACTAATGTATACCGAATTTATCATCCTTACCTCATCGTCCTAGTGAAATTAATTAGGTAGACTTGTGTTGTTAAACAGCATTTACGTACTCAAGGCCAAAGCTGGTGATCCTTCACATGAACATGGCACTTCATGTGTATGAGGATATAATGAGGATGACAGAGAACTTGAGTGAAAAGTACATTATTGGTTATGGTGCATCAAGTACAGTTTACAAATGTGTCCTCAAGAACTGCAAACCAGTTGCCATCAAGAAGCTCTACTCGCATCCACAGTGCATGAAGGAGTTTGAAACTGAGCTGGAGACTGTTGGGAGCATCAAGCATCGGAATCTTGTCAGCCTTCAAGGCTACTCTCTTTCCCCATCCGGAAACCTTCTTTTCTACGACTACATGGACAATGGAAGCCTTTGGGATCTCTTGCATGGTCTGTATAATTTTCCCTCATTTATCATGCGACACATTATATTTTTTCGCATAATGGTAATGGTTTCGTGTTAAAGAGTGCTGAATGTAATCTTTGTAATGTAGGCTCGTCAAAGAAGAAAAAACTCGACTGGAACACTCGTCTGAAAATCGCGCTTGGAGCAGCGGAGGGGCTTGCGTATCTCCACCATGATTGCTGTCCTCGGATCATCCACAGAGATGTGAAGTCCTCAAATATTTTGTTGGACAAGGATTTCGACGCACATCTAACTGATTTCGGCATTGCTAAGAGCTTATGTGTGTCGAAGTCTCACACATCCACGTATGTAATGGGCACCATTGGTTACATCGACCCCGAATATGCTCGCACTTCTCGTCTAACGGAGAAATCAGATGTGTACAGCTATGGCATTGTCCTACTTGAACTGCTAACCGGAAGGAAAGCCGTGGACAATGAATCCAATCTCCATCATCTGGTTAGTTGCCTCTCTACTACATTTCATTCATTGTCTCTCATTGACGTTGTTTGTTCAACAAGTTTTTGTCTCGCTTTACGCATCATCAGATTTTATCGAAGACTGCAAACAACGCGGTCTTGGAAACTGTTGATCCCGAGATCAACGAGACCTGCAAAGATCTCGGAGAAGTAAAGAAGGTTTTCCAGCTTGCACTCCTTTGCACCAAGAAGCAACCATCCGAGAGACCGACAATGCACGAAGTGGCGCGTGTCTTCCAGAGCCTCGTGCCACCCAGCGCGCCACCACCGCTCCAACCAACCACCCTCCAATCCAACAAGGTGCCATTGTACAAGGATGAGTATGCAAATTTGAAGACACCCCAACTACTCAACTGCCCTTCAATGAGCACCTCAGATGCCCAACTCTTCCATAAATTTGGAGAGGTAATATCACAAAACAGCCACTGAAGAATGAATGTGTAAAAAAAAAGGGACTTTTATGTTCTAGTAGTAGGTTAAAAATGAGGAAGTAGTAACTAAATGAACTGTAGTATTGAATGGTGATGTTGTTTTTTGAGATGCCCCTAGTAGTAGTACTAACAGAGCCATGTGCTGTGCATGTAAAACTGTACCATATGAAATGATGGTAAAATTGGCAGAGGGGGTGGTAAAAGTCAAGTACATGTTGGACCACTGCAACTAATTGAGGGGGTCTTTCAGTAAGTTTGGTTTGATGTCTGCTACTTGTTGGGTCTGATTTCATGCATGGCCATGGTAGCAGAGCAATAATTCACTGTTAAGGGGTAGAGTTGGGGGCTTTTCTGTGGGTTGTTGACAGATCCTTATTCATTACTGGCCATTTGTCTTCATGCATACAGCTTTTTTGGGACTTGGGAAGATTATAGTAAAAAGTAAGAAGTATGGTCCTTCAACTTTAACTGCCTTGGTCTTTTATGGATTGGTTTGTAAATATTCAAAAAAATTAACTGTGGAAGCTCAGTTAGACAGTTACTACTTACTCGAGGGTTGTCACTTTTATGAAGTAATATTTCAATATAGATATAAAGAGAAAATTGGAAAAATAGAGGAAGCGTTTTAAAGTTTGAAGTTATAATATATCAATCCAATCTCTATTTAGTGGATGTTATTATTACCTTTTTTCCCCTAATCACTTTAACATTAACTCCCAATAAATTTATTTATTTATTTATTTATTTTAAACAACTTTATGGAATATTCAGTAGCTTTAGATTATTTAGACATATTTGGAAAAATTCTATAAATAATTTACCTTTTTAAATTGCTAAACCCCGTCAAAGATACTTATAAAAAGGTATGGAAGGGATCTTATGAATGCACATCAATATTCTGAAAAAATGATATATGGAGGGAATCTTTTTTTTTTTATTTTTATTATTTTTTATTTGACTTTTGATGAAAATGGAGAGAATCAACATTTTTCTTTTTGATACATAAAAATAGGAGCCTAATCATTAGACTAAATACTTAGGACGTTTAGGACACAACAAATCAACATTTAAAATTTTCAACATCATTTTTTTTTATACACAAATCTCTCCTAAATTCAAATCAATAACTTATTGTCAAAAGTTTGAAAGCACACAGCTTAAATGTAAGAATCACTCTTCAAAATGTGGGGCCAAGTATGTTCGGCCATCATAAGCTTAGCCCATGGGCGTTTCTTATCTTTGTTTAGACAAAATTTGCTACTTAGCTGATAGGATAAATCCATTAGTTTTAATAAAAAATTTATTTTTAATTCTTTTAATTCTATGTTTTAAATTAGTTTCATATTTTTATTTCTAAGTAACGTTTTTTTTTTCATTCCTTCCGAGATTTCTTCACCATCATCCCAAAATTATTTTTTTCATTTTTATGTATTTTCTCAATTTTTTTTTTCATTTTCTTTATTTATTTCCTTTTATAACCAATTTATTTTGTGCAAGGTCTCATTTTCTCGATTTTCCCATATTTATGTCATTTCTTTATGCCATACAAGTACTTTTCTCCACGTGTATTTTATTTTGGATTAACTCATTCATTAAGTTTCTTTCTTTTTTCTCTTTCCAATTGCATCTTGTGTGTGTTGCTGCCAGTTCACCGATACTCGTCCAACTGTAAACAATATTGACAAGATAAAAAACATCAGACAATGTTAACGTTCTATCAGTGTATAAACAAGAATATTTCAGACAATCACATATAAATGTATCTCTCATAAGAAAACCAGTGTAAAAATCAGACGAGTGAATGAGAACTTTTAGACAAAACAAACAATAAGACTAAATCAATTTGAGTTCTTAACATATCTACCACAACACCATTCCAACTGCCAATACAAACTAATAGTCAAAATTGATCAGACTTTCAAACTATGAACTTTTTAGACGGTTTGATGAGAATTTTCAGACAAAACAAATAATAAACCTAAACCAATTCGAGTTCATAACATATTTACCACAATATCATTCCAACTACCAATATAAACTAATGACTAAAATTGATTAGACTTCGGGTGTGTTTGACAACAACTTTTTAAAAATAGCTTTTGTGTTTTAAAAAACTATCTACAGGTAGCTTTTCACGATTAGTGGTAGCTGTTTGATATTGACCATTAAAAAATTATCCAAAACGCTACAACTATTTGAAACAATTATTTCTAAAACTATGAATTTTTCAGACTGTTTGATGAGAACTTTCAGATAAAACAAACAATAATCCTAAATCAATTCGAGTTCATAACATATCTACCCGAACATCATTCTAACTACCAATACAAAACTAATGATTAAAATTGATCAGACTTCAACTATGCTCTTTTCTGACGATTGAATAAGAATTTTGAAACAAAACAAACAATAAAATTAAAAGTGAAACCAATCCCAGAAGTGACAAGTGACATTACCTAGACAGAGTTTGCTAGGTGTATATCCGTGAAGAGTTTGCTAGGTGTGTTCTACAGCTTTTTTTTTTTTTACAAAAAATCAACACATTTTTTAATTTTTTCTCCTAAATAACTCTCTATCTCTTTCCTTTCAAATTTAAATACATGCTATTTTTTCGTTACTTTTTTGTCTGCTCAAACAGACCCCTAGCCAAATCCGTGTATCTAGTATTTGTTCATTAGATTTCCATCTCCACATTGTTACGTGTGTTGTGTAATCAACGGACAGTATAAAATGCACTCTTAAATAAAATAAATAAAAACAACAGTAGAAAATATTTTCACTGGTAAGAAAATAAAAAGAATATTTTCAGTAACGATGCGACTATAGACGGTCTGAACGAGCACATAACTATTTGGATCATGGGGCCTTCTTCAAATCTCTAATACTTCATTATATTTGAATTGTCACTTTTTTTTTTTCAAACAATTTACAAAGGAATAGTACAAATCATTTAGGATAAAGGTAGTAGTACTAAAAACTACTGTTTCTTTTCTCTAAAATAAAACATTGCGACAATTTTGAAACAGGACCCTAAACTTAGTACGGCTTCAGTTTCGAATAATTTATCTCATTTTCTTTGTAAATTGGAAAGAGGAAATTAAAATCTATTTGAGAATGATGAACTAGGCCAATGCCTATAAATATCTTTGATCAAACTCGGGCCACGAAAGCCCACACAAAATGCCCTTATGTAGGTTAATCAGGATGGCCCAATCTTACACCTGCTTGGCCCATACCTATCGGCCCAATAAAAAGAAAACCCACCTCAATCTAGCCTAACCCAGTAAAATAAAATCCATCCCTTAATCTTGGAAGCAAATCATGTAGACCGTTTCAATTGATTTAGAGCATCTTCTAAAGCTTCCCAAAAAAATTCTCTAAAATGAGAAAACAAATGTCATATTTTCTGAATTATGTTTACATAACTCCAATAGTTTCCCTATTTTAAAAAATCATACATTTATTATAATAATAAAAATATTCTACATCTTAGAATGATAACAAATAATAATTTTTTTATTGGAATTTTGAAATAAGTTTGTATAAGTTAATTTATGTTAATACTTTTATTTTTATTGAAATTTAATCTAAGTTAATTTATGTATCTTTATTGAAGAAATTGGAGAATTACTTACCTATTGACATTTGTCTATACAACAAGATGCTAAAAATGTTAATACATTTATTTTATATGAAAACGTTGTTTTATGTTTAATTGTCACAAAAGTAGTTTAATTTCTAAAATGTTTAAGATACCCCCTCAGTTAATATGTTTGATACATTTGACTTTTGTGTCAAAGTTTGACTCGAAATTTTCAAACATGCATTTTTTAAAATAAGTTAAAATATATTTAGAATCTACAAGTTCTAGAACTATAATTTGTGTAAAAAAATTCTTCAATTTAGATGTAAATTGGAAATAAAAAGTCATAAATTAATTCTTGAGTAGTGTATGTTGCAAAGAAAATGGAATAAGGGAGTAGTATAATTAATGTATACTATGAGTTAAATCGTATGAAGATAGTTAATGGCTAAAATTAAATAGATAAAGCATTAGCACCCCGCTTAGCCTCGAGAGCAGCCTCTCTCTTCGTTTCCATCATTTTTTGATGGTGTGAATCTTGATTATTTGAGTTTTTTTGTGATTCTTCTCCCATCTGTTCAATCTTTCATCAAGCTTTCTAGTCCGGTTCACTTTTTTTTTGTTTATATTCTACTTTTCTTCTTGTTCAAGTCTGATTTATTGAATAAGTTCTGTCATGGAAGTTCTGGGAAACACCATGTCTGGCCTTCAATTGTCCCGCGAGGAAGAAGATGTCGTGATGCCCATCACGCTTCCCACCGCGCGATCCGGCCCAACGTGCGTTGCCAAGGTTATGTCCGTGAAACTTGTTGGAATTCTCTGGCGCACTAAGAACTTCATGAGTTAATATTCATACTACTTCTAATCTACATGTTGTGTCATGTACTATACTCACTAAAAACAATTCTTTGTGGATTGTAGATTCGAGAGAAACAGACCACATAGCTCGAGACAAGTCTTGGTTTGTAGCGTTCAGAAAACTCCCAAGAGGCGTGAAGAATGTCTTGGTGGGAAATAATGAACAATTAGAAGTATTTGGTATTGAGACTTGTAAAGTCCCTGTGTGTAATGGATATTTTGTTTATCTTGTTGACACACTATACGTACCTGGTATTTGTAGAAACTTGGTTTCTATTTCGAGTTTGTTGAAGTATAATTATAGCTTGATGTTTTCTAATAGTAGTGTTACTATTATGAAAGATAATCATGTTTTGTGTGAATGTATGCTTAATAATGGATTGTATGAACTTAGACCTTATAATCATGCTCAAAAAGGTTAGGTTACTGGATTTTCTTCTGAGATTCTGAACTACACGGGATTTGATCATCAAGAACATGGATATTTGGGTCTAACATCATGCAAGTAGGTATACCCTTAGGAAGGGGGTTTCCGGTAATGATGCTGATATGATTGTGATACATTTGTTTGTTTGAGTCTCATATGTGATGTGATGTGATATGATTCTACCCTGATTTATGTATATTGAGGAATATGATATGATTATGTTTTTCTGTATGGGTTTTCTGCATTCAAGCATTGCATTACACTACAAAGCCTTAGGAATACTGCTACATGCTTTTGGTCAGGAAGTTAACCATTGCTATAGTGCTCTTTCTGCTGATGTAAAGTTTTAGGTTATGGGAAATACTCTCCAGCGGTGAGGTCTGATATCGGAGGGTAGAGGTAGATGTCCCACTCCATCTGAAAGAATATGAAAGGATATAAGGGGACCCGAGGGAAATCCTTAGAGTCGGTCTGCAGGTTAGTGGTGGTAGGACTTTTGTCCTTTTTGGTTAAGTTCTGAATTTTAAGTTAAAGTTAGTTATGCAACTATGGGTTCTGACATGATAACGATAGTTATGATTTTCAGTATGTGAATTAGATTAAGATCAGGAAAGGAATTAGTAAGTAAGGACAAATGGTAGGGTTATGTCTAAAGAACAAGACTATTAAGATGAGCAGCCGCAACGATGGATAACTTTGAGTGAAATAAGATGTTCGTAGAAAATTCTGAGCATGGACTTGGTGACAATGGTCCTTGGGTGCCATGTTAGGGATGCTGCCCAGGATCTCTATTATGCAACAATTGATGCCGAACTACCAAGAAGAAGATGCTAGTCAGAATCAGCACATTTTGCGACAACTCAACACGACGGACCCGAGATGGAGAAACTCATATGAAGAATAAGTACATAGCCATGAAGATGCAGGAGCCATACGCAAGGATGACATGCATAAATTGACAAGGTGACCTAATGAGAAGCATTTTCATTCTATATCAACTTCAAGATATCATAGTAACTACAAGACTATGATAAAGATCAGTGAGACTTTCAAGATCTGTTTGATTGACATTAGTGAGTACCAGTTAGTCTTAGGACTCGATACTGCCTGTGATTTCCAGGTTGGAAGACCTGCAGCTGAGTCAGGGCATAACGAGATGTACCCTGAGGGTTAGAATGCCGTTGGGAGGCTCAGGATGGTAGTCTAAACTACCACTCCCGCTGAACAGCAACGGACAAGTGGTTTGAGTACATTTGTGTAATGATAGAGTTAGATGGTGGAAGGTGTTCCGTCAGAATAGTGTGTTATTTTACTATTAAGAGGTTCTGCATTTTTGGGCACACTGAGTGTTCCAAATTTCGGTTTTGCTCGTTAATATTTTGGCAGCATGATGTTGGAAAAGAAAAGTTAGAGGGGCAAAGGGTTAGTTAGGATCAGAGATCATTGAGGCAACCTATTGTGATTGCCGACGTTGGTTTGGTCACATAACACCTGTTGAGATAAGTCTAATATGATTGATTTTCTGATACTCTGAGACTCGAAGTCTTAAGATATGTGCTATGTTAGGAATTAGTCTGAGATTTCTGTTAAAGGCTAGTTTTCAGGAAAGTACTCAGGATTTGTCAAGTTTGGTTTAGCTTCCGGTATGAGTTTTGGTAAGGATGTTCAGATGTAGCTATGACATTTACGGAACTCTTGGAGGACCAAGAGTCTTAAGGGGGGGAGGAGGTTACAGTCCACCCCAGGATATTGCTAATTGGTCCGAATACTTTATTCGGGAACTGGATTCTACAGGTCGGGACTCCGTGTTAAGCATACGATGCATGTTTTCTATTAAGTATGATGTCCTGGGACTTCGATTAACATTTATTTATGCGGGAATTCATATTTTGAATTGGTACATGAATTTCGGGCCATTTTGCCAAAATTGACCACGGAGCAGAAAACAGTCATTTTGGAGAAAAGGACAAAATTGGAATTATGTTTGATACATAAGTTTGTACCATAATTAAGATCAGTCATGTGGATTATGGTAATTGAAAATGGAGATGAGATGGGAAGAAAATGAAAAGAATTGGGTAAAAATGGTAAAATGTTATATTATATGGTTTAAGTGTTATGAAATTTCATAACTACCAAACTCTCTCTCTCATCTCTCACTCCAAATCACCGATTTAAGCTTCATTCCCTCTCGATTGTTCTTGCTTCATCTCTTTAATATTGCTCCAATATACCATGTTTAAGCTTGAAAATCAAGTGGTAAAGCTTGATTCATGAATGAATCATTATAGAAGTGGGATTGCAAGAAGGAAACAACTCATTCTCTCCTCTCCTTCTGTATGACTGATTTCTTCTTGGAGTAATGGTGGAATATTTTCTTCAATCCTTGAAGGAATTGTGAAGGTAACATTGAAATAAGGTTGATTATGAAGTAATAACAAGGTTTATTTCATCGATTAATCATGATTGCTAGAGATTATAAGTTAGGGTTCTTGAGCTTCATGAACCAAATTTAGGGGAAACTTAAATTGATGTTAGATTAGTGTTCTTGGTTGGTTATGGAGAAACATTAATGCTTGAAGCTAAGTTCAATTCATGGTAAATCTATGACTTGTGCCTTAGGGCATAATTTGAGGTGGATGATTAAAGTGTTGAATTGA
>JBBYHH010694931.1:0-10065 GCA_038382905.1 Daphne laureola
GTCGGGGAATTATCCGCCCTATGAAGAGGGTGGTAAATTCCCTATGATGTATTATTATAATTATGCTTAGTAATCGCGTGATACTCTGTAAAACCACTAACATGTTTCCGGGTGTAGGTTTAGGGCTTAAGAAACTAGAATGTCTTAAACTAAAAATAATGCGTTAGAAACTTAAGTGAGAAAAAGTTTAAAAATGGTCGGGTTTTTTGGTCCGCACCTTCAAGGAAGAATTCCGCTACGTCGTTACTGCCGCCTTCCGATAGCGGTTCCGCCACTTCCTCCGCACCGTCTACAGAGGGGTGGTGACACCTACCCTCAATTGCAGCGCCACGGCCTCATAAAAGCCCTGCCCAGGAGACTCCAAAGATCATTGTAGAAGCTCATGATTGTGGGGCATGCGGAGGCCCTCCAGGCAACTCACCAACATCTTCTCCCCGCCTTCTAGCAGTGAAGAGTCATTGGACAGTAGGAAACTGGGTCCCATACCTCCGTAATATCACGCCCCTTCTCATAAAATGTCTCCAGCCTCTTGGCCTCTCGTGCACTAAGGAAGGCAGAAGGGTCCACAAAAGGGCTGGGCTAATGAGACCTCGCGTGTTTCTTCTCCAAATAGTGAGATAGAATGCCGGCCTCCAGCAGCTCCGTGCAAGGATGGACCAGTTCCATGATCTGGGGCCGACCAGCGAACCATCCATCATAGACTACGGCAAGGGAAACCTTTAGAAAAAAAATCGCACGAGATTTAACGGCACCGATTACAACAACACTTACCAATCTCAGCTGATTGCATAGACGAGCTCAGACCCGCCAAAGGTGTTGTCACCGGGACCGGCTTACCCCATCCAGGCACCACATTCCCAACCTCCCGCAACACCTGCACGGACCAAATGGGGTCCGCGAGAGGGACGACGGGATCCACAATAGTAATGGGACTACCTCTATTGACACTGGTTGCCTTGGGATCGCCCCCATCAGGGACAGAAGTCACAGCCATCGGTGCCTCCTCCACCGAACCCACAAGATCGCCTGAGGAGCAGAACTTGTTGGAGAACCCTCCGCCTGGCAGGCCACAACACAACCTAGGGAACCTGCACCCATCACGCGTGCAGCCCTAATCTTTTTTAACCTACGGGCTAGCAGAAGATCCCCAGCAGAAACCTTAAACCTCGCCTGAGGTGTCACAATGGTAGTTGTCGAGACTGTAGCCTTGGGGTCAGCCCTAGCATCTGGAGACACCACTATGGCCTTGGGGTCAACATAAAAATTTGGAGACGCCCCCAATGCGTCAATGACCGGGCCAGCGACAGAGGCAATCACACAATCCTCAGTCACTAAATGAGAAACCACCATGAGATCCGAAGCCTACGCAGGCAGCGAGCCCTCGGTCACCGGAGGGGGGGCCAAACTCTCGATCATTATGCCGGGTGAAATAACCTACCCTGGAAAGACGCAGTGACTAGGCTGAGCCAGCGGAGACTGTGCAGTGGTAAGTTTCCATTTCTTTGACTCACCCAAAAATGAACCCCACGAAGCAACGGGTCTGCATTTCTGAGAAATCGTGATCTCCCCCAAAGACTTGGTGGCTCCAGTTGGCTCCTCCCCGTGCGCGCAAGCCAAACGTACTTTCAAAGCAGCGCGTGCAGTAAGTCTCGGCCTGTCCAACTCCATCTTAGTGCACGGGGGGTCACCTGTAACACACCCGGGTTAAAATACAGTAAAACGGTAAATATACAATATGGAAACTCAACCCATATATCTCTGGGACCCTCAAGGGCAGTGAATAGGGCGTCAACAATGGACCTGCGCTGTGCAGGACACCACCCTTCATGAGAAGGGGGAGGGATGGGTAAATAAGGTGTGCAGTGCTGATCCCAACCCATCGAAGAACCACCTCATCCAGTAGCTCCAACACAAAAGAGAACAGACTGTCACAAGATTTCCTGGCTGACACATCGTCAATCTAAGTAAGGAGGGTAATGTAGGCCTGCCACCTCCTACCCACGCATCATAGTGAGGGCTTAGAAGCCTCTGCCTGCGCGGTCCCAGCATTCATGATGGTCAGGAACTTTCATTCAGGCCGGTGCAGAATGAAGAAGAAGTATTTCTGCCAATCATGGAAAGAGTGAAGGGGAACCAAGAAGTTGATAAAATTATTACCCCCCACATTGATGGGAGTAACATGGAAACAATGCACTCCAGGATGTAGATCCAATCGGTAGAAGTGAAGGAAAATGTCCGCAAAGGTGTCTACACCGGCGATCTTATAGGTAATCTCAAACGCGATAATATGGGCAAAAACATTGCGCCCTAGCTAGGAGGGCGACACACGCCACCAAGCGTAAAGGTCCTGTGTGATCCGAGGAATGGGCATCCTTAAGCCGGTAGATAGATACACCGTGAAGAGGGGTATAACATCCTTGGCCTTACTCTCCTCCGTCACCGAAATAGTAGCCAACCTAAGAATGTCAGTCCTCGTTAAGCGAGCCTCTATAAGATCCTCAGGCCATGAGCACTTCCTCACATCAGGACCAAGCTTGCCATCGGTAAGACTGGTTCATTAAATCAAGGGTATCACAGGCCAGGTAACCTCTTTGGGAGCCATATCGATGCGCAACCCACAGAAAGCAAGATAAATACTGAATGGACCAAGCGACTATAGATGAACCTCTGTCGAACACCACAGCTGCACACCTAAATTAGCATCACCGACTGACCTACTGATAAAGGCAATCACAGCTATGATATGGGAAGGAAAGAGCGCCGAACTATCACCAGATTCTGGGAAGCGAGAGAGACAGTTCGTCGGAGGAACCAAAGATGAATAAAGGAAGTGGAAGGACGAAGTGCAAGAGACATAAAAATGGTAATGCCCGTTTAGAGCAAAGCAACTTTTAAAAGGGGAGTTCAAATTTCAAAAACTCAAGAAGCCCAATCGACATCAACTCTTAGCCATACACCTGTCCAGATATCTTGGAAATGGTGCATGACGGTACACAACCTGTCATGATGACACATCCCCTGTCACCACATGTGGCTAGTGACAGCCTGTGATTTAGAGTACAGAATCCTACCCATACTTCACCTATGGGGGGCTCCTTGGTACACTATCCAAGCATGCACCTAGACAGACCTCGCACAAGACAAGGCTTGCCTACGCAGCTCTGGGTTAGGCAAGGTTCCCATGTATGGTGAGTACAGTACCCGATAAGAAGGCAATAGGATCGCCATTAAAGGCCACCCGCACGGGAACATATCCCCTACATCCGGCGGAGATGATGCCCCTTCACAAAAAGAGGAAGACGTGGCCCCCCACGTCTCTGCCCACAAATCCCACATCTTTAGTAAAACCATCATCCACTCACCCAGGTCACTAAAACCACCCACAATCGGACAAACATGGGATAAACCACCCACCACCCTAAATCGTGGGGAGTTAACCACTGGGTCTGAGCCTTATATAAAGAGAAATCCTGGGAGCGCTGAAGGTATCATATTCTCTCCTAAAAAACACTATCAAGCTTGTGGCCTTTAACTGATTTAAGCATCGAAGTGTGTTTTCGAGGTCACAACCTTGAATGTTTTGCAGGTCTCAAGCTCACCAGTCGAGGAGTGTTAGAAGTAGTCAGTTCCATCATCTAGATAGCTGAAACAAAGGCTATCAGCTAGAATCTCTTCGGTATCATCTAGATAGCCGAAACAAATCCTCTTCTGTACAGATCATCCCCAATGGCTACAAAATTTCCTGATTACCTCTTTCATGCCTTCGGGGAGTATGGCTTGTGTTAAAAATTTCTAGTATGGTAGAGGCCATCTCAAAGTGATGTTTTTAACTTGGATTGAGTTTATACTTGACTAGCTTCTTTCTTCATCGTATTGTTCGGCTTTGGATAAAAAATATGCCTCTATATTCATTACCTGAGGGATCTTTTCCAAGTGTAATTGCTCGAATTCTTCTGCCAGTTTTTTAGTAGTGTCCATGTATTTCTTCAAGTTTGGTTCTCTAACTTCATACTCCCCGTTCATTTACTGAAGTAACATATTTGAATCACTGTATGCTTTGAGTGACCGAATACCTTCTTTTTTGGCCAACTGTAGCCCTGATATAAAAGCTTTATATTTGAATATGTTGTTTATGAGTGGGAAAGTAAATTTGATGGATCGGGTGACTTTCATGCCCTCAGGGCCCTGAAGTACCAGCTCTGCCCCTTGTTTTTCTTCTCCGGAGGCACCATCGATGTGGAGAGTCCAAACTGGGTCATCTGATGGTTCGGGAGTTTGATCATTTGATTGGAATGGTAGTTTGGCAATGAAATCGGCTAATGCCTATTCCTTGATGGCTTTCCTTAGTTCATACATGATTTTGTACTTTGATAGCTCGATGCACCATTTAGCCAATCTCCTCGAATGATCTATTTTACTCATGATGTCTTTAATTGGTAAATTGGTCCAGAACGAGATACTGTACCCCATGAAATATGGTTTCAACCTTCGAGCTAAGAGGATGAGGGCATAGATTATCTTTTGAAGCATCGGGTATCGGACTTTTACTCCATGCAAGGATTTGCTTACGTAATCTACCAGCCATTGGAGGCCTTTGTCATCCTCCTGAACCAAGACTAAACTTACTACTTTATCCATGACCGTAAGATATATTATTAGTGGCTTGCCATCGGTAAGTTGTCTTAGCATTTGTATTTCTTCCAAGTATGCTTTTATGTCTTCCCATGCATTCTAGCATTCGGGGCTCCATGTGAAGTTGGCCCTTTGGGCTGCCTTCTGCTCTTTTATTAACTTCTCACCCTTCTTTACCCTGATCCTTCCAGGTTCGGCTCCTTCTTTGACTAGTAATTTAAAGAAAGGCCTACATTTATCTCTGTATCTTGATATGAACCTGGTCAAAGCTGTTATTCACCTGAGTAACCTTTATACATCTTTGATTGAGGTTGGAGTTTTCATGTTCATGAGGGCTTTTATCTTGGCTGGGTTGGCATCTATACCCCGTTTGGAGACCATGAACCCGAGGAACATTCCTTCTTTAACACTGAACATATATTTATCGGGATTGAGTCTTAGGCTATACCTTTTGAGCTGCTCAAAGACCTCCTGTATGTCCTGAATCAGGTCATCTTCTTCATTACTTTTGATAATAATATCATCCACATAAACTTCCATGTTTTGACCAATTTGGTCTCTGAATATCCGATCCATGAGTCTTTGGTATATGGCTCCAGCATTTTTGAGCCCGAATGACATCCTTTTGTAACAATGTATGCTGGAGTCACTGATGAATGAGGTTTTTTCTTTGTCTTCTGGGTTCATTCGTATTTAATGGTACACGCTGTAGGTTTCTAGAAAACTAAGTCTGGCGTGTTCGGCTGTTGAGTCCACCAGCCTGTCTACTGGTGGTGTAGGATATAAGTCTTTCGGGCAAGCGTCATTTATGTTGGTAAAATCAATGCATATGCGTATCTTGTCGTTATCTTCTCTTGATGTAACCACCGGGTTGCTTAACCATTCGGGATAGGAAGCTTTCCTGATGACGTTTGCATTAAGTATTTTTGAAATTTTCTCTTTGATGAAGGCTCTTTTGATGGGGGCGTTAGTACGTTTATTTTTCTTTATCAGCCTTGCATTCGGATCTACGCAGAGACTATCTTGAATTACTTTAGGATTGATCCCTAGCATGGCACTCAGAGAATAGGCAAAGTGATCTGTATTCGACTGAAGTAGGCTTACAAGTTTTGTTTTACTTCCCTCAGGAAGATTACTCGTGATTCGGGTGGATCATTCCTCTGTAAGTATGGCCTCTTCTGTGAGCAGGTCATCAGTTTCTTCCACCTTCAGGTTCTCAGCCTTTAGGTGGTTCTGACTAATGCTCATTACATCCTTTGCTTCCTTTTGATTGATGTAGATGGATGCATCACCTTCATCGGTGTTGAATGTCACTATCAAGTATTTGACGTCGCTTCTCATGTGAATGGCCCCTTAGGTCTCCCTTCTTATGATGGCATTATATGCCGAGGGTACATCAATGACCAACCATTTGACCATTATAGTAGTATACCTAATCTCTCCTTTAGGTCCCGAACCCATGAACATGGTTGGGAGTTCGATGCATCCGAGGACAGGTAGCTCATCTGGTCTTACTCCATAAATTGAAGTTTTCACTGGGGTCAGTTTGAAAGACTTCAGATTCAGTCCTTTGAATATTTTGGTGAAAACTACATCTGCATTTGAGCAATCATCACAAAGAACTCTTTTGACATCAATCATCCCGACTCTGACCGTGATGACCAGTGGGCCATAGTGTAGGATCTTGTGGATCCTAGGTGATCGAGATCTTTGGACCTCCCTCCCTCTTACGTGGTGATGGTCAACAATTTCCAGGCTGGGAATTCGGGCTCTTTCGACGTCGGATCTTCTAGACTATCTATCTCTTGAGTGGTGTGGCTGGATGAGTTCGACGCTGGGGGTTCAGGCTCTTTCCCTATCCTGAATGTTGTTGGAGTGTGACGCTGTATCTCTGTTTCTGGAATGTCCTTGCCTTCAGCGTCTCCTATGTCGTTCTTCATCTAGGACCAGTCTAATGGTCCTGATTAGAGTCTGATCCAAGAGGTTCGATGCACGTCTGAAATTTCTCATGTCCAAGCTTGAAGATGTCATTAGACTTGTTCCTTCATTAGTTGAACCGGTAGGTATCCCCTCACGTGTGCTCTCAGTGTATTCAGGATCTATGGAGCCTTTGCTGAGAGAGGCTTCTCCTTCAGTTACTACTTCACATTAGTGGGGGCCACCCTCCAATCTATGACTATTGGCCTTAGGCTAGGTGGCTCCCTCGAAGCCACAGACGATGCTATTTGGTGGCAGTACTTCGATAGGGACTACCACGCTGTTGAGCCTTTGTCTTCTGGTCTTGACCATATTAAGCTCCATTTTCGTGTTGTAGTGGGTTAGCCTGCACAATTCAACAGAATTTGTAGACCACACTAGAGTTTTGCCCAGCGGTGGGTCCTCTGATGCTTAAGTCAGTAAAACTGGTAAAGAGAATGTGCCAGACTTTGGACAGAGTGAATAGTTACCTTAAATGATGGAATGAGGTAGGCTTATATAGTCTTGTCTAATAGAGTGGTACATCTGTAATACTTTGATAGGAAAGAGGTGATTGGTTTCAGAGGATAGGTGGCAAATATATCATGGATGCAAGCCATCAGGTAGTAATGTGTTAAGGGCATGATCTCGGTTCACGGGCGT
Source organism: Daphne laureola (assembly GCA_038382905.1). Taxonomy (NCBI): domain Eukaryota; kingdom Viridiplantae; phylum Streptophyta; class Magnoliopsida; order Malvales; family Thymelaeaceae; genus Daphne; species Daphne laureola. The sequence continues at coordinate 7,252 of JBBYHH010694931.1, forward strand.
ATACGTTCGAGTATGGTGTGTTCGGCTATTTTTAATGGGCCCCCCTTTTCTGGATTGCTGACTTAAGCATCTTGGTGGCCTTTTTCGGTTTATAAGCCAATTTTGGGCCTTGAAGACTTGGTTTGGGCCTATTGGCCATCAACTGCTAGATTTCACAGATGACAACAAGTTGAATGACATGGACGGAAATGTTATTGCAAATCTTCATCTATCTTTGGAAGATGGAGTTTTGTCTAGTATTAAAGAGAATAATACGGTAAAGGAGATATGGGATAATCTTACAAAATTGTACGAGGCCAAGTCACTCCACAAGAAAAAAATTGTTAAGAGGAAACTCTACACTCTTCGAATGGAAGACTCAACTTCAGTGACCGAGCACATAAATAATCTGAATACTCGATTTTCTCAACTCATATGATTGAATTATAAAATAGATACCTAAGAGCAAGAGGAACTTCTACTCCAAAGTTTACCAGATTCATATGATCAACTCATCATCAAATTGATTAACAACATTGATGCTAAGGTTTTTTACATGTGTATTGGAATCAAGTACGGATTCAAGCAATAACAGTCAAATACATTTATAAACACCTCATGCCCTTAACTTTGTCTTATCAAAGTATAATGGCTCTAAATGAGGGATCGAACCCAAGAGAATCAGAGCGTTTAGTGATGAAGCTTGCTAAGTGTTTTATTCATCGTGAATTCAGGATGGCAGCAGTAAATTAGAGATGTTGATGGCATGATGATGGTGAATCAACTAACATTAAAGAGAATGAATGGAGGGGAAGAAGGTGACAAACATGGATTTGTAATCATGGGCTCCCTAAGGGTCAATGTGAGTGGTAGTGAACATGCGTGTGCCTAAGATGATGTTCTAGACATGGTCATCTCTAACTCACATCCCCTCATTGTGAAGCTCATCTTTAACTCCCCACGAAGGACCTCCGATCCATAGGAACGGGATCTAAAACATATAGCATGGAATCGCCCGCATATCATAATCTACCTTAATCCCTTCGAGGTATAGATATATCATCTCTCTTACTCAATCAATTCATCAAAATAGTGAGAGTTTACAACACAAGTCTCATGGTATGTAAAGAAGTGAGTTTCTAAGCTTAGGATTGCCCTCCTCTCAGACAAGCAACCACTCTCTCCAAGGTTGAGGCTTTAGGAACTCTCATCCTCTAAAGATACTCAACTGAGGGTAGATTCTAGCACTGAACCTTAACCACTATATGGTCCTCTCGGGTCCTCTCAGACTCCGAATTATCCCAATCATCTAGCTCTTATGGTCTCAATCAACGGAATCCCTCTGAGGTCAACCATCGATTGACAAATAACATGCAAGTAGGGGACCAACAAACAAGCATGCATACATGGTCAAACGCGCGAGAAGCTAGAATCTAAACATACGAGCAAATGATCGGTCTCTAAGAAGTCTAATGTTGATCAAAGCCCTCTTGGACATTTGATCAAACACCTAGATCATACGAGTGAATATGGTCAGAAATCATATGTAATTTATCATGAAAATCATAAGAGAATTCATGATCATGCTTCATAAGATAAGTTTCTTAAACCCTAAGCAAGAAATAGCTAAGACATAGCATCAATCATACTCTATTAATGTTGGAAACATGATGAAAACAGCAACTAATAGCAACATGAAGAGAGGAAGAAAGGATATCACCCAAGGATGCTTCTCCATTAATTGTCCCTTCAAACCCCCCATTAAAGTGGGGTTGAAGGGCTTAAACCCTAGCTAGAAAAGCCCAAAATATGCTGAATTTATAGCTCCCAATGTCTCCTCTATTGTATATCAAAAACCCTATCCTAAAGGGCTATATATACTAAAATTATGGACCTAAGCTGCCCCTCAACCATATATATACAAAAAGGGATCATTAAGAGTAGTTTGGGACCAAGGGAAATGATGTATAGTTGAGGATAAGCTTGAATTTTCGTAACACCGCCTCTGATGTCATGGGTCGTGCAAGGGTCGCGTTGTGCAACGTACTTGGCGTGATGATACTGGCTCCATTGATGATGGAGGCATGCACGTGAGTCAGGGTCACGCCTTGTTAACTTGGTTGGCGAGATCCACGACCTAGGGTCGCATCGTGTATTTGTTAACAACTCCATTTTTACTCTTCTTCTTTGACTTGACTCTTCGTTTTGACCCGAGACTTTATACTTTGACCCGCAACATATAAAATCAGTCTCTAAGTCCTGGAAAGTGTCCTTTTTTCTCCATTTTCACCTCTTCACTCTTGCACCTACAAAACTTCAGAGTTTATAAGCAAAGTGCAATTAATTAGGCATAAGGATGCTCAAATGATGGATTTATAGCCTAAAACATACGAAAATATGACCGTGTTTGTGCATTGATCACCTGGTCATGCCTACAAATGGCACCTGGTTCTAGCGCCTGGTTTGTTAGGGGCGCTAGTTTCAGGCGTAAAACTAGCGCCTCTAACAAATAGTTGCCCCCAAAATTGGACCATTTTTTAATTAACTCCTCAATCTTTTCTTTGGTGCAATTAGGTCCTTCCAGCATTCTTTGAAGCTTGATCTCCTTCTTTTGATCAACAATTATGCATAATGAGCTTCTTTTCAACTCCAAATGTACGCACCTGCAATTCTTTAGAATCAAAGACACCTAAACTAACCACCTACATATTTACAAAGAGGCAATTTGGTGTAAGTAAATGTATACAGAATCAGAATATGCATGTAATCTAGGAACATACAATTCATCCTAGTCTGAGTACATTTAAAGAAAAACCTAACTCTTATGAAAGATAC
>JBBYHH010694942.1:0-10065 GCA_038382905.1 Daphne laureola
AAAGTGTTCTTTGAGTCTGCTCCTCCTCTCAGAGAACGTGCGGATATTAGCCATAAATTAAAGCAGTTCATTGACTCCAATTCGCTGCCCTCGGGTAAGAGTTTACTGGTTTTCTATGTTTAAGAAGTTACACAAGCAAGGATCAGGAGCTGTACATTTTCAAGAAGATCTGACCCAAAAATAAAATGAAACAGTAAAGTAACCTACCCTGTGCTCAAAAGCAACATTAGGAGATACAAACTAGGTCTCAATTAGTAAAAGTATAAACTATATCCAATCCTGTTTGAAATTGTACTAAATCTATACACTTGTGAATTAACTCCTTCCAATTTGTATGAGTCTTTGAGTGTCATTTCTCTCAAGCCAAATAATATAAATTGCAGCAAGAACAAGACTTTCCTAAGCCGGTTTTCAAGAGCCTTTCCTTTACAAACCTTGGCTAGCCACACACACACACACCCTATCCCAAGTATAAGGACAATTATACAATTTACAGCAAGCCATAATTTCTGAGAAGACCTTCCTTGCAAACGAACATTCAAAGAAAATATGATCTCTTGACTCATGGGAAGTTTCACATAACCCGCATTGAAGATTTATATTTGATTCCCACTTGGAAACTCTATCCAAAGTAGCTAGTCTATCCCACATAGCCAAGCAAAAAATAACAGAAGTTTTCTGCACATGATGTGTCCCCCAAACTAGCTTCTTTCATCAAACTGCATCAAAGTTCTCACAAGTAAGATAGGCATCCTTCATCTGAAATATATCACAGCCCAGCTTCTGTTCTATAAAAGTTCTGATTTTATGATTAGCTTTTATTCTTGTATTTTCCCCCTCCATTTATTGCGTATTCAGGATAGTCTAGTAATCAACAGTATAAATCTAATGCAGTTGACAGTCAAATTGCAGAAAGTTCTAATTGTTTTATTAAAATGGCAAGTCCACGATGTCATTCCTGCTTTTGTTTGTATGGATCCCATCTGAAATGAATGTATGTCTGTTTTGTTTCCTGTAGAATAGTGTCAAGTAGGTCCTTGATGTAATTAAGTTTCCTAGGAGTAGGGGGAAGCAGGAGAATAGTGTGTGTGACCTCTGGAGGAACCACTGTCCCCCTTGAGCAACGTTGCGTCCGGTACATTGATAATTTTAGCTCAGGCAACCGAGGAGCAGCATCTACTGAGTAAGCATATAAATTGCTAGCTATAAGATGGAGTGCTGTAAAGCCATTGTTGTTAAAGAATCTGTTTCCTTTGCAGGTATTTTTTAAAGGCTGGATATGCGGTTATATTCCTGTATAGGAGGTGATTTTCCTTTTGTTTTAGTGAATTTAAGTATTTGTATTTCTACTAGAGCTTATATTAGTTATCCCTTGCACAATATAGATAATGCAGAGGTTATGTGCAGGGGTACATGCCAACCTTTTTACAGATCTCTTCCTGATGATCCTCTGTTCGAGTGTTTTGAGGTCACTGATGAGGCTAACATTCAAGGTCCATTTCATTCTACTCAACCTAGTTTCTTTTAATGAATGAACATCACAATAGTCTGTAGTTCTTAATATAAGAATTGCCTTAAAGATTAGTTTGCTTTTTTATTTTTGCTTCAGTTGTTTTATTTATTTATTTATTTATTTTTGCCTAATGTGTCTAGTGAAATTGTTGAGCTATAAGCAGAACTTTTCGTACTAGAGTTAGTTATGTTTGCATACAGAGATGTCATAATTTTTGGATCTTCTTATTCTTAGTGGCATAGTTTGGCACATTACTCAGTTATTTTCCATTTAAAATTTTAGTTGTAGCTAACAATTTTACGTCTCTTCATGGCTGCATCTTATATCACAGTCCGATCATCACATTCTGAAGCAGTGAAGAGAGCCCTTAAGGATCATCATGCAGTACGGACTTCTAATGGATCTTAATTTTTTATTATATGTGTGTGTGTGTGTGTGTGTTCTCTTAGTTATGAGCATGTAATACAGTATAAACTACTTCTGTTTTGTTGGGTTTCAGGCTATAACACGGGGTCTCCTGCTGAAACTTCCATTCACGACAATATTTGAGTACCTTCAAGTGAGTTCCAAAATAGTTAGAAAATCCATTCCATCTGTTAATTTATTGAGTTCATCAGGAGAGAGACGTATGTATAGTTCCCTTTCCATTCATTTGTACTATATGAGCATGTAATAATTGAATGTTATATACTTGTAGTGTGTTTCAACTTTGATCTTCAGTAATGTAAACCTTTAATTTTAGGTGACTGCATTGAAAGTTAATGTACTACTAAGACCTTGAAATGAAGTGTTAACTAAGGAAGGTCATTGCAGACTCATGTAGTATTTTCTTCGAATGTGAGCTTGTTGCCTTAACAACACATCTGCATTACACTAAAAGATTAGGAGAAATCCTGGCTATATCAGTTATTAAATATTGGAAATGACATCTATTCCTAAAGAAAATAGAGTTTTGTTCTGTGTTGTTTAGGTTAGGTACTGATTCACTTGCCATGAGCAATATCCTGACCTAGCTTTAGTTCCGTCTGCTTTCATTTCAGCTAAGAGAGGATATCATATTGTTGTCTGTGTTTTTTAGATATTAGAAACTTTTAACTACTAACACCGTTTAATAGATGGATAGAATTACTTAGTTTTGTAACAAGTGCAGATGCTAGAGATTGTTGCGACATCAGTCAGAACTGTCGGGCCCCATGCAATCTTTTATCTTGCTGCTGCTGTCTCGGACTTTTATGTTCCTTGGAAGAGCATGGTAATTTCTCTTACATAAGAATTTGACTGCCGTTGGGTGCTCAGTTTATGTTGTTTAGTTGTTTTAGTTGCAAGGGTCTCATTTCTATAGCTTGTGTGATCTCTTTTATGTATATCTTGTGTAAGCTGATCAATTTTGCAGGCAGAGCACAAGATTCAATCCGCATCTGGCCCATTGGACATGCGACTTATGCAAGTGCCGAAGATGCTCTCAGTTTTAAGGAGAAAATGGGCTCCAAAGGCCTTTTGCATCTCATTTAAGGTTAAACAATGTGTGCTAATGTTTTAAGTTACTTTGGAAGCTGTGTCTACTACCAACAATTGAAGTGCTAGTTGAAGGAGCTCAGGCTAATGGCTATGGCCTATTCATCTCTGTCTTAACAGCTAGAGACGGACTCTAAAATCCTGTTGGAGAAGGCTTACACAGCCCTAAAGAAGTACAACATGCATGCCGTTGTGGCAAATGAATTGTCGACTCGGAAGGAGGAAGTGACTGTGGTTTCAATTGAGGAAAATGTTTTAGTTCGCCGTGACATGGAACAGGCTGGTTCAGATGTGGAAAATCCACTGGTTGAACTCATTGCTGGGAGACACTCTGCATACATCAACGCTTCGGATTAGTATTAAGTTAAAAAAAAAAAGCAGATAGAGGTGATGTGCCTTAAATTTTTAGATGATGGCTGATTCTCATGTTTGATCTTTCCTCTTAGATCATGCCCGAGTATTTTCTTGGAATAAAGCAAAGTTTGTTGTAATGAATTACTCCCTTCAACATCAAAGGAAAATAAGAGTTTTTAACCAATTTCCAAGATATACAAATTGAAAGTTGTGTTGGTGGAAGTGTAGAACCATAGCATTTACAGTGGTGGAGTTGAAAGAGACGGCAATAACCTACTAATTTCAAACTCCATGGAAACAATGAGGCACTAGCTAGAAAATATGTGTATGTATGTATGTATATACATGAATGGTTGCTTGCTGCGCAAGGAAGGATCCAAATCCATTAAATTAGCGAGGATTATCATCATCATCATCATTATCCTGGGAGGTGTCAAGTTCAAGGCCTTCAGCTGCTAAAAGGCGAGTTAATTCCTCCTGCGCTTTCTTCCGCATCAGATCCCTCTTTCTTAAGATAAGTGTGTGACGCTTCAGGGTGCTACTGAAGTACTCCCTTGATGCCTTCTTTTCTCTCTCCAAAATTCTTCTTTCTTCTTCTGGGTCAACCTGGAAGGAAGAACACCACAACACTGAGCGAGTGAAATGGTAAATCTGAAACCGAAATGGAAACCCTAATAATTCTCTGAGTTGCTGAGGACAGACTTAAAAACTGGATAACAAAACAATCAGCACCTATTGAGTATATTGATCACAACCCCACGCTAGAACACCTGATCTGAACTTGGTATGTGCAAAGATGAGAACTGCATTCTAATGTGCCTAATATTAGAACTCAAGCTGATTATAGATGAAAATCCTTTCATGACTTTTGGGGAATATATATGACATGTTTATGATAAAACAACATCCAACCTGAAGCATTAATTAAATTTTATTGACATAGCAAAATGCTTGCGTCTTACCTTGGAACGAGAGAGACGCCGAGCACGCAGGTTCAACTCAAGCTGCTGTTGTTCAGCCCAAGCTGTCACTGCCATGTCGCCACGCTGATCCCAAGCTTTTCGCTTCTTCATCAGCCACTCCATCCATGCTTCGGATGCCTGAAAATATAGAACCCATCCAAGAAACCATCAACAGTGGATAATGCAATAACCTAATACAGATTTAATGAAGGGAAAACATAAGAGAAAACAATAACAAACACTCCTTTCAGAAAAAGATAAAAAATGCATAATTTTAGATATAAAATTTGAAGCCTAGGGAAATTCTCCAGCAAGACCAAGACTGAGGCTTGAAACGACACCAAGAACTAAGCGAACATCATGACATACAAGCAAAAACAGAGCCAACAAGCCATGAAGTGAACAACAGCTTCAACAGAAAGACTAAGTTTAATATAGGTATGATTCTTAAACGTGCAACGCTAAGTAAAGAGGAGACGAATCCGAAGGTTTAGCTGCTGAGGTAGAGAAGCAACACTTATCAGATCGTTGCATTTTAAACAGTGTTGTATTGGGGTGAAAAGTCTGTTTAGTCGATATCGTAGAACAACTCATTGTTGCTCAGATCAGAGAGCTCAGAAGCTCCCTTTTCATTTGCAACCCTATAAACGTTAAAGATGATAAAGAACAAAACTCTCTCTAACTCAATTCTCTTTCTAATATCTTTATGGAATTCTCTCTCCTAAGCACTGCCTAGCTGAACTTCCTAGCTGAAATATTGAGGAATAGTCTGCTGTCTCTTTGGATTTCAATTCTTAATCTGCTTGATTCCTGGAACTGAAGCTGCTCTTCAACTGTTCTAGTATATTCCAAATGATAGTTTAAGCTGACTAATACTACCAGAGCAATATATATCCACAGAGCAAACAGCAAAATCATACGGAGTATTAATTAAGGTCTCACCTTCATGGGATTAACTCTGTGATTCCTGTCATACTCGGTCCTCCTCTCTGTATCTATTAGCAATTCATAAGCCGCTTGAATCTTGATGAATCTTGCTTCAGCGGTTTCGCCTTCTTCAAGCGTCCCTCTACCATCATAGACTATGGAACATGAAATTAACTACGGTAAGCAACTTGAATTTTCAGTTGAAAAGTACTCCATAATAAAGAACTAGCGAAATACGTACCATCTGGGTGATAGAATTTGGCCAAACGCCTGTAAGCAGATTTGATGCGGTCTTCGTCAGCGTCCCTCTCCAATTCGAGGGTTTCGTACGGCGATTTGGGGTCGGCCCAATTAGCCGAAGCTCCGGCGACGGTTCGCCTCTGATTGGAACGAGACCGGGCCTCCTTCCTCAAGGAATCGAAGGAAGGAGAGAAGACCGAGGACGGCGACGATCGGACACCGCAGCCGGGCTTCTGAAACGGAACTCCGAGCCGCGATTTCGGGCGGATTATCCGGAAACATGAGAAGGAAGCTGATAGAAGAGCGTTTGGGCGATGAATTGCTCTAATGTTGCTCATTTTCCGATGCGAGAGAATTGTGAATTTAGCGTTTCTTTTCTGGTGGTCGGCGGCAGAAGCGGTTCTTTGTTACGGTTTGTGGCCTGTGTACGAGTTGAAGGCGTGAAGAGGCTGTATGTTTATATCTGACTGAATCTCACTGAATCTTCTTCTGCATTGTTTTGTTGCCAATTTCATACTCTCCCTCTCTTAACGTTTCTTTATTATTTATTATTTTCAGAGTATTTAATTTATAATTTATTTTTATAAAATTATAAAATTAAATAATTTATATGTTTTTATAATTTTGAAACGGAAGGAGTACATTGGAGACAAATGAAAAGGAGACAATTATACTTCCTCCGTTTTTTAAAAATTGTATTATTTATTTTAATTATATTTAATCTATGATTTATTTTTATATATTATGATATCTAAATTTTTTAAATATATTTTTTTTTAATTTTTTTATACGATTTATCTTTATTAAAAATTGAATCAAACATTAAATATTGAAACAGTAAAATCAAATGATACAATATTTGAAGGACGGAGAGAGTAGTATTTGTCTCCAAAAACTCTAACCCGAATTAGAGATAAATAGTTGGAAACAAATACTTATATATATTGCTAATTACTATGAATTAGAGATAAATAAAAGCAAATCCCTAAAAATTGAACTCACGATCGAAAGAAATATTGGGGAAACATTTTTATATTTGTTGCGCATAAAGATGAAATAAAATAGGTCCAATAAGAAACTTAGCTCAATAAATAAAGTCTTTTTATAATTCAAAGAATTACACATTAGAAAAAAATTCTGATTTCTAAAGAAAAGTGTCGTATATATTAAGTGTGGTTTCTTGGTTGTGTGGCATGGTAACATGCAGATTTTGGTATATATAATTAAATATTTATTTTAACTTGAGAAAAATAACAATAATAAATTACAATCTTTTACAGTATCTATTTTCTTGAGATGATAGAAAACAAATCAAAGTTGGGAGATTTTGGGGAAAGGAATATAAGCTCAGCCATATAGATATAGTCAAAGAAACACGCTTTTAACGATCTAATGTAATTGGCTTAGTGGTAGGGGAGAGCTTTGAACACAGGATAAAGTTCGGCGAGGTCTTGTGTTCGATTCGCACAATAACAACTTTAGGACCAAGAATCGGACCCTAATTTTTTATTTTTAAAAAACATAAAACCTTTACCGAGTAATATACATGCAACAATTGTATTTGTCCTCTAAAATATAATATGTGTCAAATATAAGAGTCCTCTTATGGTTTATTTAGCAACATATATATGTAAATATCCTTCATGTGTCTTTAATTACTTTTAGCAACCCCAATATTAGGGACACATATTTCAAAAGTCTCTAAAAGCTTTTGGGACAAATAAATTATATATAAAAATATTTTTTTGTGTTTCTAATCTAGGTTTTTGTTCTGGTGGTATTAAAGTAAAAATATCATATTCCATCAATCTCAAAAGTTATAATATGATAGTCTAGATCTATTTCCAAATTGGACTGAGACTTCATGTATTTGGGTTGATGGTTCCTCATCGGACTCACTCCAACGCTCAAGTGAGTGGAGACAATAGAGGTGGAAAACAATGCTCACAGTAGTTGGGTACTGGTGCCTAGTGAGTAAGAGAGAGGCTTGGACATTCATTATATAGAGATGATGGAGAGGCGGTTAGCCCAAATCGTGTCATGATCGAAGGATATGGTGGTGGTGATGGGCCATGTTCCCTTGAATCGTGGGTGGAGTGGAGTGACGGTTGCGCTAGGTGGAGATCGCGGGATCGTGGGAGACGTGAGACTTGGGATGGAATTTGGCGAGGCTAGGGAGCGTCCAAGTCCTCTGATCGAATATCTCAAAGTGTTATGGGGGTCAACACGGAAAAGAATATTGGTCAGGCTTCGCGGGCGACCCCCCTCGCTGATGATTGTGCCTTGGGAGAATTTAGAGAAATGTTGGGGCGTCGCAAGTGACCCCCTAAGGAGACGTTTGGGCCTACGCTGAGATGTTTGACCTAAAGTATACGGGATGTGACGCTGAGCCTCTGATCATGAAGGCCCAGGTTTGGAGCCGGTCCGAATATCCCATAATACAACATTTGTTTTTCAACACTTAATTAATCTATATATGTATTTATTTTATCAATTCAAATTATAAATCTGAACATTTTATATATACATGATCTCTTAACTTTATAAATATATCTTTTTGATATTTTCTATTAAAAAATAATATAAATAAATTGAAGTCAAATTGACATAAAAAATTAATTTTTTAATTTCTTTTTGGACGGATGGATTATTAAGATAAAAGCAAAGTTATAAGTGAATAAAATAAGTTAAGAATTTGAAAGTAATAACAGGTAATTTCTCCTTAGAAATAGTACGTAGTATAAGATAATTAAGAATAATAAAACAATGTTAAAATTTTCTTCCTATATATCCTTACACTTTTCTCCAAGTATCTCATCATTAACTTGAACGTCGTTGTATGAGTTCGATGACAAACCCTCGGGCTTCTTTGGTTTTAGGTTATAAGTTCAAGACTCCATTTTTAGGGTTCATCGCACCAGACGAGAGTTGTGAGGTAGTAATTAAAGGTGATAATGGAGGCATATATGATTGTAAGAGAGAACACGGATGGATGATATTGATAATTAAGTAAATTTATATATGGTTTAGTGGTGGTTATTGGAACAGGATTACTACAGTAGTGGTGGTTAATTAGTCCACATCTCCTCTATATATTTACTTACTTATTGTGTGCATATTATTTTATTTTATTTTATTTTTTGTCGTAATTAATTTACAACGTTAGAAAAATTAACAATGTTAACTAATTGGGGAATGTTCTCTTATTAAACATGCAGATAAAAGTGTTTACATAGCAAACTCTAAATGTAAGAGTGTTCAATAGAATATATGTCCATAACGACATTTCCTAAAAAAATCATACATTTTCTTTAAAGGAAAACTTATTTCCACCAAAGTCTTTATATATCTCATTTTTTTTTATGCATCTTCAACTTAAGAAGAATATTTATTTGAAAATTTACAAATTCATACTTAATTTGATTTTAATCTTGATGCCCATATATGCATAAAATGTGAAACAATATTAATGAAGAAGAAATTAATGGAATACAAAAAATGGAGATGAGTTAATTAATGATCTGCCGTGAGTGGTGGTTAATGGAATATTTAGAGGAAATAACTGTCAACTGCCAGTTGATTATATTGCGTCCAACCCACCGCCTCACTGCCAAACACCCAAAACCCTAATTTGTTATCATCACCGGAGCTGCTCGTTCATCCCCAACTGGTCGCCACTAATTCCCTCCGACCATTAAAATGGCCGCTCTCCTGCCCATCATCATCACCAACTTAACAATTACAATTACAATATGGATGATCATACCACCAGCTCCGGCCGGTCATCCTTCCGCGGTGTCCGGCGCCGCTCCACCGGCAAGTGGGTCTCCGAGATCCGGGAGCCCAAGAAGCCCAATAGGATCTGGCTGGGGACCTTCCCTACCCCGGAGATGGCCGCCGTCGCCTACGACGTCGCCGCCCTCGCACTCAAAGGCCACCAAGCAGAGCTCAACTTCCCTAACTACACCCCCTCCTTGCCCGTCCCTGCTTCTGCCTCTCCCCGTGATATCCAGGCCGCCGCTGCCTCCGCCGCCGCCGCCCTCGGTGCCGCTAAGGATGCTTTCCTACGGAATCGTGATCAGAGCAGTAGCAGTAGTAGTAATGTTAATATAGGAGAGCAGCAGGCGGAGGTGGCGGCGGCGCAGACGACGGGTGCGGCGGCGTTTGTTGACGAGGATTTAGTTTTTGATATGCCGAATCTGCTGTCGAACATGGCGGAGGGGATGCTCGTTAGCCCTCCGCCGCTGGATCTTGCTGCCGACGACGACTACCTGCAGCGTGATCATGATGATAATAGTAATTATGATCATGATAACACAAATCCTCATAATCTTTGGACATTTCCTTGATGGATACTATAAAAATAATAATTAATTAATTAATTAATTAATTAATTAATTAATTAATTAATTAATTAATTAATTAATTAAACTACACGTAAATATTGTAATATATATATATATATGCTCATATCCCTTTTGTGTTTTAATTTGGAGAGTAAAAATAAAGGCAAGCTAGCTAGCTAGAAAAGAGAAAGTAATGTGAATTAACAAG
>JBBYHH010694953.1:0-10065 GCA_038382905.1 Daphne laureola
TTTGGTTTTTCTGTCAGTCAGATTTATCTGGTTGGTATCTTGGGATGGTGTAAGCAATTGTGGGCATCAAGGTGGTGTAAGCATTGTTGGGTGGAACAGGAGTTGGTATCAGGTGGCGGGTTTGGGAGTGTTTCTCGATTTTTTGGCAGGGTGCAGCAAGGTGTCGCCCTGCCTGTGGGGATGATGGCTTTGTCTTCGGGTGGATGGGGTTCTGGATCTTCCCTATCTGGTGCTGCCCTTGGCTTCAAAGCAAAATTGATCTCAACTAGTGTGCTTTGGTCGATGGATTCCTGGTTGTGTGTACGTCTGGGGTTCCTCTTTTGCTGGTGAGAATTACCTCTGAGTTTTGTGATGGTTGTTCGTATAAGGTTGATACATCGCTTAGCTCCCCAATTGGTTTGGAACTTGTTAGATGTAGGTGCATGTCTTGAGGATGTTGTATACGAGCACCTCTTTAAAATCCATTTGAGGATTAGTACAACTCTTTGGTGTGGTCCATTGGCATTGGTGGCTCTATGGTGTATCGTCATGCCTTCTGCTTCCGTCCCGACTACCTGGTTGTCCGAGACATAGTCCTCTTGGGGGCACTGTCGTTATCTTTCAGTTCTTACTTTTCTAGTTATGTTGCTTTATTTCTTTTATTGGCACCTAAGTAGTGTTACTGTTAGTTTTGCTTGCAATTGGTCAGAGCACGTAGGTTGGCACAATTGAGGATCTTTGATTTTTCTTGGCAATTGTCGTGTGATATTGAATGAATGTCATTCCATCTAAAAAAAAAAAAGGTTTTTAAAAATAGAAACGGCAAACGTGAAGATTTCATTAAACCTTAGAGGGTTTCTAGAATAAGTCCTTCTAACATAATATGACATATCTGTAGTCAAGGGATTGCTTGGGCTTACCTATGTCACGAAGGCATAGGCTCGTCTGTGTTGTTACGACATCAACTTGTTCGCTTTGCAACAGTGGTTAGGTGATGGTAACGACTTTGTCAACGTGTGTCGTTGTCACAACACCTTTGTCCCCGAGCTTCTCGGACCATTATCGGCGCTTGGCCGGTGTTGTGCTCGTCGCTTTTCATCGCTCACCTTCCCAGGGATCTTCCAAGAAAGCGTCTCTTCCCGCGGCACACTATTGGTAAACCAACCGCATTTGTTCTTGGCATCATGTCCCTTCGTTGGGACCGCTTCTTCCTCTGTTGTGTCGGTTCTCCCTCCTCAGAGTCAGGCTTTGCCTTTTCTCCTAAAGAGATGCACGTCTCTTGCTGGTGCGTCTCAGACGATCGGCCCTTCAATACCGTCCGGATGCAAGGCTCGCGTTTGGCCATTAACGGTCGCGCTGGGCTGTCATCCTTAGTGCCGTCGCATCTTAATCAGGTATGGTGGTTGTTTGTCACTGAGATGGGCCCTTCCAGATCGTTTGACCAACGATATTCAAGTTCCCCGGATTTGTGTCTATTGTCGCTGCCCTCCCTCAGGCCTTCTGGTGCTCGGGCAGGTGAGTTGTATGGATGAGGCAGTTACTCAAACTTTGGTATGACAGAGGGATTTTCTGCCTCACCCGGAGTCATGAGGTTTTTGCTCTTGTAGTGTATAGGTGTAGGGTCGCCCTATACATCACTTTTTTTTTTTTTATCAATTTTGGACCATGCGTAGTTTATTGCTTTTATTTTGGGTTTGTCTAAACTTTGGTTGGTTTGTGTTGTTTCTGGTTTGGTTGGGTGGTACCATTGATTTAGAAGGTTTGTTCCTAGTGAGACGATATTTGGCTCCGTGGGAGCCCTCGTGATGTGCATGCCTCACTCGAAATTGAAGATTTATATTAATTCACTGTGATCTTATCTGCTTTTCTACGACCTTTTGATGGCTTCTTCTGGTACTGGTTTTGTCATTCAGTGTTTCCCATGTTGGTCCGTGATCATAGCAATCTCCATCGTATCAATTTTTATTGCTATTTAGTCCTATGTTTAGTTTATCTCCCTCAGGGTGCCCTTGTTCTTTATAGGTATTTTTATTTGGTTATCTCAACTCTAACTTGTATAATTTCATCGAAGATAATACTAGTAAGCAATCATTTGTTCAAAAAAAAAAAAAAACCTATGAAATTTGACCTTGTGCCATTTTTGTGAAGTAAATAAAGTTTTGAACTAAAATTGATGTATTTTTCACACATTTTCGTTCCTATAAAATGATCAGCGGTAAATTAACCCTTAAGTATGTGTGACATATAAATGGACGACAAAGTCCCCTATTTTGCCTACTTTTTTCACTCCATCTTTTATTAAAGAGAAACTTACAAAATACTCCATGAGGTGTAGTCTAACGTACGGTTTTCTTCCAGTTTTTCAGAAACCTACAAACCCCATGAGGTATATTGAAATCTATTGTTATCCGTTCCACCGTTAACTCCATCAACTTTTCAGTTCATTCTATAAAACCTCTAAGTTTTCTAGCCCTAACAAAACTATCCACTCATATGTTCCTTGAAAATTTTGAGTATTTGCTTAAAGAAGAGGCTTCATTCTGATAATCTGAGCACAGAATATGAAAGAGCTACCTCCAATCCAATTCAGCAACCAGTTCATTACACAAATGCCATAATGTTTTCATATGATATGTCAACTGATCAAGCATGGAGTAAATATCACCTGAACTTCCATGCTTCTTGTCTCCAACCATAAACACATGAACTAACCCCTTGATTTCAATGAAGCTAATAGCCTTACATTTCACAATGCTACGTTCG
This sequence comes from Daphne laureola, assembly GCA_038382905.1. Lineage (NCBI taxonomy): Eukaryota > Viridiplantae > Streptophyta > Magnoliopsida > Malvales > Thymelaeaceae > Daphne > Daphne laureola. Next base: position 2,743 of record JBBYHH010694953.1, read on the forward strand.
TTCATGAGCTTCCTCATGTTCTTCATGTCTTCCCATCTCTGAGTTTCAGAATACAAATTTGAAAGAAGAACATAAAGCCCTGAACTGTGGGGCTCCAACTCCAGGATCTGCTTCAGAACCTGCTTAGCCAATTCAACATTTCCATGCATTCTACAAGCTCCAAGCAGCGCTCCCCAGATGACTACATCCGGCTTCATTGGCATCCCACATATCACTCCGACAGCTTCTCCTAATCTCCCTCCCCGCCCAAGCAGGTCCACCATGCAAGCATAGTGCTCAAGCTCGTACGTGATCCCGAAAGAATCGATCTTTGTGAAATAATGTTGCCCTAAGTCAACAAGACCACTATGACTACAAGCAGAGAGCAAGCCTGTGAAGGTGATGTGATTAGGAGTAAATCCCGCGGCAAGCATCTCTTCAAACATTCTAATTGCTTCCACTCCACGGCCATGTAATGCAAGAGCCCCAATGATCACATTCCATGACACCAAATTCTTTTCAGACATCTCACTGAAAATAACCATGGCAGTTTCAAGGGCACCGCATTTTGCATACATGTTAATGACCGAGTTGAATAGAGTAACACTAGGCATGATAATGTTATTATTTACATAATCATGGATTTCCTCTCCAATGGCCAAATCACCGATCTGACTACACGCAGAAAGAACGCTAACCAGCGTAGTCTCATCTGGCATGATACTTGAACCACTCATTTTCTTGAACAGATCAACAGCTTCCTTGCAATGACCATTTTGAACATGGCAAGAAATGATTGAATTCCAAGAAACAACATTCTTCTTTGGAATTCGATTAAAAATCCGACTCACAGATTCCATGTCTCCATGCATGGCATACGCACCTAACAGTGTAGTCCAGGAAACCACATCCTTTTCAGGCATCTGATCAAAGATTCTTTGAGCATAATGCAGCCTGCTACAATTTGCATACATATCTAAAAGAGCATTTCTAGTGATGGAATCAATCTTAATCCCAGTGGTCTCTATATAAAGATGCACATATCTTCCTGAACGTAAATCAGACGCCTGTGAACAAGCAGAAAGCAAGTTAACCAAAGTAATATTATCAGGCTCTTCACCCCATTCTCTCATCTCTTTAAACAACAAAAAAGCTTCCTTGGACCATCCAGCTCTGGAATAGCCACCTATAATTGAATTCCAGGAAACCAAAGTCCTTTCTGGAATTTCATCAAACATCTGTCGAGCACTGGAAACAAGCTCAAAAATAACATAACAATTAATAAGCGCATTCTGCACGCACACATGAGATCCTAAACCCAGCTTAAAAGCCTCACCATGAACAACCACAGAAACCCAATACTCTGAACTGCTAGCGGAAGCCTTGAGAACAAAAGGAAGAGTGAACTGATTAGGCAAAATACCAGAATCCACCATTTGACGATGCAGAACTATGGCCTTTACGGGGCTCCCGTTATTCAAGTACCCTCTAATCAAACTGTTGTACATAAGTTTATTTGGTTGGGGTATTCGGTCGAACACATGGTGCGCATAGAACAGATCACCCTCGTCAGCGACTGCGCAAAAGGATATTAATTTCCCGAGAGTAAGGATTTCATTAGAAAGGTCATGGGAAATGATCTGGGCATGGATTTGCTTCAACTGGTTCATTGATGGGCATTGTTCCAGAAAACGGTGGAGCTTTTGATGCGTCGAAGAACTGAATTTGTGGGGGAAATGGGTGGGGTTTGAAGGAAGGGCGGTGGAGAACAAGCGGAGCTGAAACTGAGAGAACTGCTTGAGGCGGGAAGCAACAGGCATGACACATTGCTTTCGATTTTTCGTAGAAAGAACACAACTTGAATCTGTTTCGAGCGAACATACGGTTCGTTTACTTGGGAAGACGCACCTGGAAAATTGACGAATCTCTAAATTTATTTATTACTTAATTTTTTATTGAACCAGTAAATTTTTTGTTAAATTATTCCAGTTGATGATTATGTGAGTTGCCATTGGACAGAGTTAAAATTTAATTTCACTTAAAAATTTGTTATAATTTAATTTAATGATTGAATTGTTAATTTAAAAAATTTAAGTGAAATTAAAATATTAATCTTAAAAAATATACCGTCAATGTCCAATTAATCCTCCACTGACACGTCACATGAGCGTAAATTAGGATAACTTAACGTCAAGTAATAAATTTACCCCTACAACAAAATATTAATGATATTTTTGTTTCAAAATAAATTTTAATAATAAATTTAATTTTTTTGTAAATTTCAATAATAAAATTACTCATTTTACGGTTACAGAAACCCCATGATATTTGCAACAACCTATTATTTCTCCGTGCATTGGTTTGGGGTTAAACTAGTGGTTTAAGTCAATGACTACAGTCCAACTTAATCAAATATACTCACTCCACTTCAAGTTTAAAGTGTGTTATCATTTTCCTTTTAAAAGTTACATAATAAATACGTTTGGGAGGGAGGGTAGTATCATAATTTCATTGCAGTTTGTTGTAAAACCTTTGTCTAATAAAGTTGAGCAGAATTCCACAATGAGCTTATTCCCTGTAATGTTTTGTTTCTCTTTTTATTCTGTAGATTTCTCTTCTCTTCATTCTGGGGCTTTATAAGTACATTAGCACCAACAAACCCCCAAGTTCATTGTAGGGCCTCTAGCTAGCTGAGACACTACTACCAGCTGGTAGGTTTTAGATGGCAAAGATCAACAAGAGTCCCAGCAAATGACAGAAAGGAAGACAAGAAAGTGAGAGTGGTGACAATGAGATATGAACTGTGAACTTGTGTTGGGCATTTAGACTCGCCATGGCTGACCAAGTAGCTCGAAACACAAGCGGCCGAAGAAGCCACCGACAGCAACAGGTAAGACCCTACCTGCAAATTATGAAAGATTTTATCATGAAATTGGCATATGATGATAACTCTAACGACTGAACTTTTGTCACTGAAGTTACCAAGTTGAGTATGGTCAGTTCAGCCATTGGCGGAGCTGAATTAACGTGCATATATGTTTCATAGTACAAGAATATCACACTCCACCATTCGTTACAAATGATGACGATTTCTAAGTAGCTGCAAATTAAGGAGAAGAGAAGAATGTTGAAATTGAAAGAATCATGTATATATATATATATATATATAAAAAGGGGACTAACCTGAAAGCAAGGTATGTGCAGAATACTGTTTGGGGAGGACCATTACTGAGTATAGAGGCAGCTGCAGTGGTGGCTATGAACTGCATAATTCTAAGAATAAAACGAGCAAAAGCTTTCTTTTCCATCATAAAGTTCAGATCTTTAAACCTAAAGTAATCTTCTTTCAAGTTGGAATGAATGATGTTCAAGTCTTTTAAATCCAGAACCACTCCTCAGTCCTCACTCCTGCTTTTCCTTCTCATTTTTGCAGGATTTCAGGGCACAACAAATGAATGAGCACTTGGAATGATGAGAAAGTTGGCAACTTGGACAAGTCCCAAGTTCCCCAAAGACTTGGAAATATGCTACTCCCGGCATCCCAGTTTGTTTTCCCTTTCGACTTGTCTCACCAAAACTGATACGCTTCCTAAAAAGGAAATCTTTTTACATTAACTTACTTTACCACCCTCCTTTTCTATTTCCACTTCAAAAAGCATATTCTCTTATATGTCCACTTTACCTTATTACACTCTAGTTAACAATATTTATTAATCTCCGCAGTCAAATATATCATATTTGCTAGAAGGGATGAAGTATATATATTTGGTAAGAAGAAAGCACAATACTTTACAGTAACATACAAACAAAAAGGTAGAGTCTTGATGCTTCTCAATGGGTCTTACAAGAGTGAATTGATTGGGCAACAGTTTAACATCACAAAAATCAAACAAAGATGATCTCTATTTCTCAAGCTGAGCATACCAAATCCCCTGGATCTTAACATCCTTCGGTGCCTTGGCTCCCAAGTCAGTATCAGAAGGCTGTACACTCTCAAACACACCAATCACCTCACCAGTCTCAGGCTTAGTCTTGCTCACACTCAAAGTAATCTTCCCTTGAGAAGAAGCAACGCTCTTGTTATTCTCTTTAGCCAGCTCCTCCTCATCTCCCCGGCCTCCCGCTGGCAGCGCCACCGCATTGTCATACCCTTGAGACCCACCTCTTCCCTTGGGGTCCAAGAAAGACGACCCACGGTAAGAAGGAACCATGAACTCACCGCTGAAGCTCTCCGGCTTGCCGGAGGCCACCAGCTGCTTGATGGTGAATAGGAAGGGGACACGCTCGCCGCCAGGGAGCTGGACCGTGACCGCGGCGTAGTCAATGCCATCTTTCTCCTCGAACTTGACGGCTCCGTCGGGGGAGACCTCGAAGGGGCCTTCGATCTCGTCGAGGGTGTAGGTGAGGCGGGTCATGAGCTTGGTGTTTTGGAACTCGGCTGGGGCGTTCTTGCTCACGCCCTCTGCCTTGACGGTGAAGGAAGTGGGCTCTAAGCAGAGCTTCTTGGCGTAGTACTTGCCGGGTTTGAAGGCGAATGAGTCGGAACCACCGTCTATGATTGGACACTGGTTTGCTGTCCCTGTGCCCTTAACTTCTAGGTATGTCTTGCTCTGGATTTCGTCGTAGGTTAGCCTCTTCGTCTCCGCATTTGCTCCCTGAATCAATTTCAAGATCCCAAATTTATGAAATGACAGAACTGAAGCTTGTATCTTTCGCCTAAAAGTTACAGAAAAATCTAAACTTTTTCATGATTTCAAATTTATGAAATGACACACCTAAAGCTTGTATCTTTCTTTCACCTAAACATTACAGAAAAATCTTTAACTTTTTTATTATTCCAAATTTATGAAATGATAGACCTAAAGCCTGTATCTTTCACATAGACATTACAGAACAACCTTAGAGTCTGTTTTGTAAATAGTTGAATGTATACTAACTACTACGAAGGAGAGAAAATTTGTTTTCAAAACTTTAAAAAATTAAAAGAAAAATTTTGAAAAAATTTCATAATTAAATGGGCCTTAACTATTTCATGATTCCAAAAGTATGAAAAGAGAGGTCTAAAGCTTGTATCTTAATTTGACCAATCAAATATATTACCAAAAAAAAAAAGCCTAAACTTTTTCATGATTCGATTCCAACTAATCTGTTAGCTGCTGGATTGGAGATCTCACTACATAAAGATCTAAACTTGACCCAAATCATAGCAAAAAGTCTTGAGCTTTCATGGATATATAGAGATTAATCATGAAAAGAAGACATGAAGTATATAGTATTTGAAGGATGAGAAAGAACATACAGAGACGACGAGGGCAGAAGTGGCGAGAGCAAAGCCAGCAATCTTGGCGGCATCAGCACATCTCTGAGCCAAGTCCTTAGCCTCAGTCTGTAAAGAGCAGGCCACCCTCTGAGGTGACCGGACCCGGGCTGGTGCGGCCGGCTTGGTGCGGTGTGAGAATGTTACAGCTGCGTGTAAGGAAGACGCCATTGTTGTGGTGAGTGGAAGAAAATGAGGAGAGGAATGGAATGGTTATGGTGGGAGAGTGGGAGTTGAAAATGGATTGGATTTTGGTGGCTTTGGGATGAGTAGGATAAGGGATAGCACAAGGGTGATTCCTATTGGTTGCTTGGGAGTATTAGCTCTAGTAGGATGACACGTGGCAAAATATTTGGAGGTTCTTGGATCAGAATCTGTGTTGTGGGTCCCACCTCCCAAGCTTTTCTATTGCCTACGTGTAGGATAAAGTCCTCTACGTTTTCCATTTATAACGTTTTGGTCCCTTAAATTTACCCTCGTCCATCTCGCTACTTATAAATTCACTTGGCATCGTTTTAACATTTTAGTCCTCTAACTTTTTGTTTTTAACGACGTTAAATGCCACATCATTAAGCTGTGCCTGTTCCGCTAGTTTGTGGTGTTTTAAATGTTTAGGATTAATATGTGATTTTGAAAAGTTATAGGATTGGTTCGTCAAAATGGCCCAACTTAGAAGACCAAAATTGTACTTTACCCCTTGAATAAGTAAATTAAGTTTTAAGATTTCTCCACACTTTTAAAATATTGATTAGAGAAGATAATAGGAGCTGTATAATCTTCATTAACTCTTTGTCAAAATGTTATGTGAACTATAAAAATAAAAATAAAAAAAATTGTTCTTTGCCGGATATAGAAACTTTGAAGTCTGAAATGCAACTTTTATGCTTTTGGAGCATGATCAGAGATGGAAATTGGAAGAAAAAGAAGAAGATAACAGTAACTAGACTAAAGAAGCATTAGAGGTAAAATGAGTGGTGTTTTTTAAACGAGTGTGGGGATATTAAAATTAATTACACAAATAAATACTCCCAAATGAGTAGTAACGATTTTTTTTTTCCTGAACAAGTAAGGTCTTATTTTATATAAAATAAATCAACAGCAACAAACTATAGTACCAAAAGACACTTTCAAACCAACCCATAATTGATGAAATTACCATCGAGGTATCAAGACAATGAAAAACTAGAACAATTAAGGTTAGATTTCCATAAACCGGTCTTAAAATGTAAAGTAAACTCATGACGATAATTATGACCACCACGACGGTAAAGAGATCGGGAATCAGGCTCCCGGTACCTCTGACTGCCCAAAAACTGAATGGTACCAGCGCACCATAGTGGGCTGATGAGAGAACTATCCCTAGCCATTCTAGAACCCATAGAAAAACGCCTACACGGACACAACAACCAATAATCCGGAGCAGAAAGAAAATAAAGGGTCCTGATAGCAAGCAAAACAAAGGAAACTAACAACGTCTGAGAAAATAAACGATAAACAACGGCCCTCTCATGGTAAATAAAAGGACAACGACCCCTCAAGGACCGTTGTCCGACTCGGAGTCCCCGGACCCAGTAGCAGACGATCCGTAGCAGCAGGTTGAACTTCCAAAGGTCGCGCCCTCTTTCGCACCTGGCTCGGTAGTTGCACTCCCAAACCCAGAGCATGCGCCGAGATGTGCACCGTGTCAAGCTGGAAACCAGGGTGAATTCTCCCAGGAATACACTTTGAATCCACAATCCAGTGGTCAAACCCAGGAGGAGGGTTGACAGTGGTACGTGGTGAAGATGATCCTGGGCGAATAGAGGTGGCCTGCAGAACTGGTGGAATCTAATTAGCAATCATCACCAACCCACATTGGGGCTCCACTGTCTTCTCCACAAGCTGCAAAATCCCCTCCTCACTCTCAGGGGGTTGCGTCAGGTTCCTGACTGGGGTGGCACGGGGACGGGGACTGATGAGTGCATATTATGATATATATTTTACCCCTAAATATATGCTTTAATGGAAATATTTTGCTATATTCTTAT
>JBBYHH010694964.1:0-10064 GCA_038382905.1 Daphne laureola
CATGAAAGTACTTGGTATTACCATCACCAAGCTTAACCCATACATTCCTGACTATCTGAGCATAAAACTCATCTTCTCTTTTCATAATAGTGAAAAGAAGCTCCCTCATCTCCTTAGAAATAATAGTTAATTTAGGATTCTCTGGAAATTCCAAGGCTAGGGAAGAGGCTTCCTCATACTAGACACTGGCTTTTTTCACCCTCAAAGAAATATTACTGAAGAACTCTTTGTTAAACCACATCAATTCAAGCTTAACAGCCTTCAGCTTCTGACTTAGGCATAACACAGGATTCTTCAAATCAAGCTCAATGTTATTCCAAGCCATATCTACCACATTTGCATCATTATCGTGGAATCGAGTGAAGGTTTAGAGAATTTGTGTGTTGTGGGTTTTGCATTCATCTTAGTATAGATCATGTTTATTTTCTCGCTTTTCATTGTAAATAAATTGGATTGATGCACTTTGGGGAGTTGAATTTTTTAGGACAAAGGCCAAGGTTTTCAATGTTAAAGAGGCTGAGAGACCAACATTTAGGAGAAAATTTAAGAAAAAGAAGAGAGACGATTATGCCAAAGAAGTGCGACACACTTGGGCGATCCAGCGTGCCCCATGGCATGAGGGTCCACAAGGTGGAGTTTTCACGCGAAAGCATGGTGTGACCCATGCGCGACGCTTGTGGCCAGAAGTACCTAGAGTGATGCCAAATGGCGCGCACAATCTGCCTTGCGGCCAATAGTTTGCGCACCATTACGCGATGGCGAATGACCTTACGCAACCCTCATGGGCTGAGGAGCATCATTTGCACAGCCTTGCAACATGACCCTCAGCCCCGCGCCATGCACTATGCCACTATCGCGCTAGTCTACCACCAATGGGCAATTTCTTCAACTTCTTCCCAGTTCAAGAAATTCAAGGATGGCTCCAACACTAAACTCTCAAGTGGTGCAAGCACAGTCAAGTATGATGGAAAGGTTGATCTAAATAAGGATGGATTGAGTAAAATTGATCAAAGTGAAGAGGTGATCCTGAAACACAAGGTGTTGTTTTCATAGTTAGTGCCATGTGTTTCGTTTGGCTCAAGCTGAAGCTGTGTGGATGACAAAGGCACAATGATAGGGCAAGTAGACAATATATGCAGCCACTTGCTCATCCTAATTTTTCAGAGGCATTAGTTCTAGGTGGTAACATACTGGTACCACAGGCAAGTTCAGACAACAGTTAGAGTTGTAGGTAAACTCCTGGCGTTGTGTAAATGCCGGCAAAGTGGCTTCACCAACTTGTGTCCGCCATCCAAAAAAGTCTCCTCACTCTTTAAACTCATCATCTGATCTTCAAGTGTGACGCTTCAACTTTTGATATCTTCCACCATCAGAATTCCAACACCTGACTCAACACAAAAATCAATCATTCAAGATTAACAAAAGGCAAGACAAGTTCGTAAGTATTTAGCATTTATTCAAAGTCAGCGTGATTACTTTTCATGGTTGAACTTATTTCCTAAGACTAGAGACTTCATGCTTCACCTCCATGTCTTGACCTTACCATGCTTCCCTTGCTATGAATGATGTGTTGTGTAACAAAATGAGCATGAATGATTTACTTCTTCCATGTTTTGAACACTTACTTGCTTGTTGAGAGAATATGACTACTTGTTGCATGTGAACCTTGTGTCATGATACGTAAGCCATGGAATACATGTATGCTACACTTGCACATGACACATTTGCTTCATATATGCTTTGCTGAATTTTGCATCATGTCTCTCTCACACTTCTAAAGCATATTCATTTGTACACCATGCCTTTGTGTGACTTGTGTTGCATTTATCTTTGCATCTCCTTGATAAAATACAAGTCACAACCCCTCTTCTCTAGAGTCTTCTTTGCTGTCTTTTGTACCTTTTCAAGACTCTAGAACATGTTTAGTGTATATGACTTGATCCTTCACCTTTTGGATGCTCCAGGCTACATGAGATGCCTGCATCTTCATAAGGCACTTGAGGTACTATGTTCATAGTCTCCCTTTTTATTCCCCTTCCATACGCTTGCATATATGTTATACATTGGGGATTAGATGATATGCCTCTTGATATTTTTAGAGTCTTTAACATGCCCTACAACCATCTAGTTTTTATTTTTTTAGGTTGAACATAACTTTTCCTTATTTTCTTGAAAATTAAGTAAATAGTTTTCAAAACCCCTAAAAAGTAGAAAAACAAAAAAAATTATAAGTCTATAATTGGATAGGATGAGCACTTTATGCTTTCAATGATGGACTAGTTTGGGAAATACTTAGGTTGAGTAGTGTTATAGAATGTTCTTCTTCCTAGGAAGCTTTAATTGTGCACTTAGTGGACTTTGTGTGCTGATTTGCTTTGAGATTTGATTAGTACTCATCACTTGGTGGTCTTTGAGTTATGAAAAGCTTTACATGTAGGAAGGAAACGGACTTCTTGGTTGATAACCACCTTAGAATTATTATTTAGCTTGTGGATGAGTATTGTTTGGTGGTACCTAATATTTATATCTGAAGTTTGTTGTTGAGATGAAGGTATAAGGGTCTCACGACTATAGCCCACTCGATTCAAGGTAAAATGTTTGTTATAAATATGTGCTAAGTCATACCTTAGGGTGGTTGAACCCGAGATGATACTTAGACATATTTTCGGCTACACCGTATTCATGACCTATAGTCCCTCTCCTAGGTTTCCATTTTAAGTGCTTACGCAACCACCCTCACACTTATAAAGCATTCATAAAAGTAGAAAAGGGTTCCAAAAATAGAAGCGCACCAGAAAAAGAGTGAGAGACGGCCAATGTGCCAGTGGCTATGTGACCTAATAAAAGACTGCCAACGAGCAACAACAAAAAAATATAAAAAAAAAGAGGAAATTTAAGGAATAAATGTAAAGTGTGAGGAAATGGGCAATCCACATTCACTAGCTAAATCCCAACTGGGGGTTGTCAAAACGGAGGTCTGATTCTTTTCTTGGGAGTGAAATAGTGCTCAAGGCCTTAAGCCGTTGTGATTTGTCTAGTTAAACTTTTAGCAAATGATCACACTTAGCCCGCTCACACATCTAGCAAGTTAGGCTTTTCTATAGTGGTATTCAGACTAAGGTGAATAGTGATTATCCTGGAAGGTATTTAAAGGGCTTTGTTCCAATTGCTTGCTCACATAAAAACAATCACTGGTTTTTGAATAAAATTTGTGGTGTTGTAAATAGGTGTCTTTGAGTCTTTGTTTTCCTAGATGCTTGAGTTGCTAGGAACTATCAACAATTTGGATTTGGGGGTGTGATGAGTGTGGATGCAAACATGTACACATTTCTGTAGTATTTTAGAGTATAAATCCATCATTTGAGCATCATTATGCCTATTTAAATACACCTTGCTTATAAATTCCAAAGTTTTGTAAGTGCAAGTGTGTGGAGGTGAAAAAGGAGACGGAATGACACTTTTTGGGACTCTGAGACTGATTTCAGATGATTGCGGGTCAAAGCATAAAGTCTTGCGTCAACATGGAGGGTTAAAGTCAAGATTGGGAGAAAAAATGGAGCTATTGGCGAGCTATTTAGCGCTACCCTAGGTCGGGGGTCGCACTGACCAAACCAAAACAACGGGACCCTGACCCTAACGCATGCATCTAGCCCAACACTTTCGCATCGAAGCAACTAAAAAACGTGACCCTCGTGGCGCAACACTTGCGCGACCCTCGATAGATGTACATTAAATGAGGCGGTCCCTACAAAGATTCCAAGCAATTTCCCCTTTTTACATTAATTCCTTTATCCCCAAATTTCCCTTAATGAACGCATATGTTATATAATTGGTTAAGGGGCAATTTAGGACCATAGACTTAGTATATATTGTCACCCAACCCCTGCACCACATGGCCCGGCGGGAAGCGATCGCGGGGTCGGAGGGGCGACGGTGAACTAAACTATCAAATCTGTGATGCGCAACACCTAATGTGGGTTTACCCACGTTATCGATCCCTGTTTACATAATTTAATAGCATACCTTTTATGTGACCCTTACTCCTGCAAAACAGAATTCTCAACAATAGTAGATAAACTGAGCTCCACTCAGACCAGATACTCCGAAAGAAGGCTGCCTCACGCAAGAACTTCCCGATAAATTAAACATACAACACGAGTAGCCAAGAAACCATATATATAGAATCATTAAAAAGATTTCCTTTCCCGTTCTTACATGACTACATGATTGTGCAATCTACGCTACAGAGCAGCTATAAACTATCATAATATACATACGCTAATCTGGGTGTCGGATGTACTAGTCCGACAAGAAGCCCGGCTCAACTGTTACTGCACTGCTAGCGGCAATATAATATAGAATAATGAACCATTAGTCATAAGCTTAATGTACCTTTTCAGACCATTACCAGATAGTAACCCATAACCGATATAGAATCGCTATTTCTTTCCAGACATCAATTCTAACCTTAAACACAGAACACAGAAGGAGCTATTGTACCTGAGGTGCAAAAATACTAATAGCCGTGCGATACTACTCCGCAGGCCCAGAACCAGAAGCTCCTGAAATATTCAGAATTAAAGGGTGAGTTCCCGAAAGAACCTAGTAAGAGTTTAGGTAGAAGTAAAGGTTTTCTTCGCGTTAAGGGGCAATGACCATGTCAGAAGATACAAATATACAGAAATAGTATACATGATAAACAATAACAGTCCTATCCATCCCACACACCACGACGGCCTCCTGTGGTCCTCTTTCATACCACAGGGACTATAGAAAACTTCAATACAACAGAAAATAGATGCGTGGTACCAGCGAGCGCCTAGGACCCTTTTAACCGTCATCATCACCCTATTGGAGGATTCAGAACAAAAGGAGAGGGTTTGGTGGTCTTGGAGACGCACGTGACCAAACAGAATACAGAAACAGAACCAGAGGGTTCGGTGGTCATATAGAGGCACAGAACTAGTCATAAAAAAATCAGACAGAAGTAGAGGGTTCGTGATCATGGAGACTCACAGAACCAAACCCATTCCATTACATATAGAGGGTTCATGATCATGAAGACTCACAGAACCAATCCCATAAAAGACCCATAACCGTGTCACAAGAAGAGGGTTCGGTGGTCAATCAGACTCATGGAACTAATCCCATAATAGACCCATAACCATGACACGAGGAGAGGGTTCGGTGGTCAATCAGACTCAGAGAACCGTGACACATTGTGTTGCACCCAGTTAGTTCGTGTCGTAAGACACGTGAACCATAACACATCCCATAGCTATCATCGGGTTCAGTGGTCATAAGGACACACAAAACCGTTGTACAATTCCATTACCTGCACACCTTTACCACTACCTTGGAACTAGTCTTAGACTTAACTATCGAGATCTAGGACCGAAGTCAGAGATCAAGATCTAAGACTAATCTCAACCAACCCATACCGTATAAATATATATACAAGCAGGTTGAACCCTTACCTGGAAGCAATAGCGAAGCAGTCCTTAGTCAATCCCGTTCCAAAGTTCCTTTCCTTTTCTTTGCCGATTCCCATTACCTAACCATTTTCAATACCAATTCAGATACAAGTAGTATACACAAGTATATTACCTGTCATATAATAACAATACACTTTCTTTAATACCATTCCCATATAGTCCATAATCTTACTTTGGGTTTGTTACGCAAAAGCTAACCAAACCTTATCCAATACCTCTATAAATTCTCATGCATATCCAATGTACTATTATGGAGCTATACATGCAATAACATTCTATTTTTCCTTCACAGTTCAACATTTCACAAAAATGACCAACGTTAGAATTCAATCCATAATCTCATTCTACAACATGATTTGCAACTTACTTAAAGTACTAATGTTGTTTAGAATCATCATAAAGATACAATAGAATCGATAATTCAACAATTTACCGCATTTCTAACTTCCACCAAAATCTATGGTGTTTGTCTTAGCTCCATAATCTAGGGATAATTGATCAACGTTCCAAGTATTACTGTTGTCCCAAATATACCCAATAGCAGTAATTTAACCTCAATTAGATAATCCCTTAACAATTTACATCCTGAGGTTCAAGAACCCTAAATCCAAAAATCATCCAGTTGATCCGTAATCGATGATGTAAATCATGCTTCTAACTCTAAACCGACACTAGAACATGTTTACAACTCCATGCATAACACGAAACCTCAGAAAAACTTACCTCAAATTCAGACACTTTTCCGGAAATTGCCCAAACGGTGAATGATTCGCGTTTCCCTCCGTAGATTCTTCCCTTTCGAGAGAAATCTCGGATGTAGCATGAAATCCCTTCGATTTTCAGCTTAGATTAAGTGTTTGGAGGTGTAGAGAACGTTGGGGTTGAGTTTTTGCCGGTGAAGAAGACGAAGATGAAACAAAGAATGGTTCCGTCTCAAGCTTTACCGTGTTTTAAACTTCATCCAAAATTTTGGTTCTGGGTGCCAGACGATCGCCTGCCTTTTTGCTCAGTCGCCTGGTCCCTCGCCTAAGCCCCTGTCTCTTTTCGCCTAGGGTCAGGCGATCGCCTACACCAGGCTCCATTCGCCTGGCCAGTCGCCTGGCCCGTTGGCCATTTCGTTTCATGTGTCAGGCGATCGCCTGCACCAGGCCCCCTTCGCCTGGTCGGTTGCCTGACCATCTGCCCACTTTCAATTTTTAGGTTCAAGCGATCACCTGCCAGGAGCCTCGCTCACCTAGCCAGTCGCCTGAGCCTCTGTCCCTTTTCTTCCTTGGAGGTCAGGCGATCGCCTGCCAGGAATTCCGTTCACCTGGCCGGTCGCCTAGTCCCCTGTCCATTTGCCATTTCCCGTTTCCAACCCTCAGGCGATCGCCTGCACTTGGAGCACATCGCCTGGGGTTCCGCCTGAGCACCTGTAAACCTTGTTTCCTTCCCCCACACTAAACCAAAACACTCAAAAACCCATTAACCAATAACCCATTAAACAAACAGACATTAACAGACGTAATCAGAAGCTGAAATACAGTTCGAACTCTGAAATAACCGTAAACACATACCTGAATTCAGACTTCCAACCGTAAACACATAACTGGACTTTGATGGATGTAACATGTATTCTTCGATTCTCTATGAATTTGGCTAAGAAACAAGTCCAATTTAATCAAGAAATTGGATCTAAATGATCAAATAAGAAATATGCATTGTGTTCATTATAACACATGAATTCTTGCACTTTACATACTTTGCATTTTAATCCACACGTTTTTTACCTTATCAACCAAGAAATAATAATCTTGGTGAAGAAACTAAGTTTATCAATAATTTGCAAAAGGGTCCTCAAGGTTTTGGAAACATCAAAATAAAAGGTTGAAGACAACAAAGTCAACAATCTCTCCCTTTTTTATCATGGCAAAACACTTCAAGAAGTTTTGATAACCCTTTGAAAATATGTTTGATAAAAGGTCTCATAATTGAGTATATGCTCCCCCTTAGGATGAGCTCTTTGAAAATGCCTTTTGAAAACCTGAATACATTCTCCCTTGAAAGTATTGTCCCCCTTAGGAAAATAATTTTGGTAAATGATAGTGGGACTAAATGTATTACTAAATTTTCATCAACGTGTTGATAAACACAAAGTGATACAGATAGTATCCTTGTGATATAAATGACACTTATGAGGCATGAGTTCTTAGAAATAGATCAAGTAGGAGCAACTGAGTAGATTCAAGTGTAAGCAAGCTCAGTAATGATGTCATCAATATTGGCATGATCAATTCATATATAATAGATGATAGTTTATTCTTGTGATGAATACATTTATAACAGATGATAGTTTATCCTTGTGATCAATGCATTTCTAACATAAGATCGTTTATCCTTCACAGAATGAGAGTGATTTGTTTACTCAGATATGAGGCATGATATTGCACATGTTTGTAGTGATCAACAATTTCCACATATATCAGAGCAACAATGATTCATGCATACATTCCAACTCAAACTTAAGCAAGATTATGAGTATTGCAGAGTAGTAGCACTGATATGCGTATAACATGTTTGAATTACTAAGGATGTCCCTTTTTATGGGTTTGACAAGTCATGCATATTCTAACATAAATGAATGTATAAAAGAAGGGGTTTGGATTCCCAACTTTTAAATAAAATAATGTAGACAACAAAGTCAATGCTCTAGTCAAAGTAAATTCTACAAGTAACAAGTATCAACGTGTTGATAGGGTGAGTATCAACATGTTGACTGAACAGACATAAAGTTTGAATGAGGCAGAAACGTGCATAAGTATTAAATGAGATCAAACACATATATATAACTTAGCAAAATTTGGTTGATTACAACCTAAATGTGTGGTGCCTTAACTATAACAGGCACTAATGGAAAACCGAAAAGATATTAAAACAAACTAAGTAGTTTTAGACCTAAGAGTGTCTAGTCCTATGCATCTTTGGCTGAGTTTTTCAGAGCAAGGTCAAGGTGAAGGTATATGCTTAGTTCTAGTTCTGGATGATCCACTTGAGTAGTTTTTATCGATACCTTGGCTTTGAATGCTTCATTCTCAAGGCCCTGGGTGAATTCACTAGGATCCTCATTATCTTCTATTTTCTTTTCTTTTCTTTGTTCTGGAGACTGCTTATCTTGGGGTCTGGTTATCTTTGCAACTACTTTGTTATGCTTTTCTTCCTCAGTAAGAGGAAAGAACCTGTCACAAATTTCCTTGACAGAGAACCCTTGCTCTATCATTTCTTTCATATGGCATATTATGCCTAGGACAAAGTAAGGCTTCATTCCTTATGCGGTTACCTTTGGCTCAGAGAAGTATTTGGCCTCTTCATTCCATGTAGCCAGTTCTTATCTGTAAGAGGAGGGAGGAGAAAATAATTGTTCCACAAGGTCATCAGTGCATAACCCTTCACTTGTGAGATCCTTTAAAGTGTCCATGAAGTGTAGGATAATCTTGACATCTTTAGCCACCTTGGTTGGTAGCCAGACTTCATTTTCTTTGTCCATGCTCCAGGCGTCATCCTCTGTTGAGGAGTTATCAATGCATTGATCATTTGGAGGATCAATGTGTTGGCCTTCAAAAGTTCCTTATTTTCATTTGTTGTGGGATTTTGGAGAGGATAGAGGTGATGGAGGAAGAATAGAAATAGGTGATACCACCATTGGAATGGGATCCTCCTTTGAGAGTGTAGAGAGCACCTCATTGAGAATCTTGCTGAGGTCAGCCATTTGAGAACTTCAAATAGTAGAGAGGCTGAACTATAGGAGACTTTAAAAGGTTTTAGGTTTTGAGAGAACGGCTTGAGTGAGAGGGATTATATAGATGGATTGAGAGCTAGGTTAAGCACCCGAAACTGGAAAGACTTTGAAAGGAAAGAATATCACTTGATTTCTTTCACGAAGGAAGGGATTTGTGATTGCTTAGCCTTGATGTAAGCTTCCTTGTTTTAAAGCACCGCTCTTTTGTACCTTACGAGGGAAGGATTGTTTACCGTTCCAGTTGGTTTTCCTCAACGGTAAGAAAAATCAACGGTAAACATTTTATCCATTGAGTTTGTTATCAACATGTTGATAGCCATCTCAACATTCTATCCTTTCAACTTCTAACCTAGTTTTAACCTTTTAATTTCCCTAATGCCTGGTATAATTTAGCACCGAGATTAATTTAGAGAATAGAAACTGTATAATTATGAATTAATTTCCATAATACACAATTTTAATATCCATTCATGCAATGTACACAATTTTTACTTACCTTGGGGGTTTTACTTGCTAAGAAAGCCTTTGCAGCAAACTTTTCAATTCCCCAGAGATTGATGTTCCATTTAGAACATGTGTGTTACAGTCCACCCCAGAATGTTGGTAATTATTCAAAATATTTTATTCGGGAACCGGATTCTGCAGTGTCGGGACTCCGTTTTAAGCGTGCGGGCCACGTTTTCTGTTAAATATGATGTCCTGGGACTTCAATTAAGGTTTATTTATGGGTTAATTCATATTTTGAAATGGTACGTGAATTCTGGGTTATTTTGCCAAAATTGACCTCGGAGGGC
>JBBYHH010694975.1:7730-18400 GCA_038382905.1 Daphne laureola
GGAGGAGAAAGAGAAGAGAAGAGAGGAGACAGGAGCAACAACTCCGGCGTCTCCGGCGGCGGCAGAATGACGAGTTGAGCGTCCAAAATTAAACACAATTAAGACCTAAATTTGGGTTTGATACCATAGTAGGAATAGCAACTTGTATTACTAATGTACTAATTGGCCAATATATATACACATGTAAGCAAAGATATCTCTAATAAAGGAAATATATCTCTAACACATCTGACTACTAACTTCGGGACAACTGAAATTAACAAGCAAAAGCATGTGGTGATGAGTGATGAGGTTTTCAATTATCCCAATTATCAACCAATTATCCCACACGACAAACACGTGGACAGGAAACTAAAAAAGGCAATGAGTGATGAAGTTTTTAAGAAATTTAACGGTCAAAACTTTGGGAAGTAGTCTGTAACCTTCACAGTGCAACCTGTCTCTTCTAAGCTGGAGAGAAAACCATGTGACAGAAATGGATTGAAATTTCCAGGGCCGGAAGATTCCAGAGCACATGCATTCCATTCAGTAGAAGAAATTTCCAAGATTGAAGAAACAGGTGTAACTGATATCTTTTTAGGTGCAACGCCCTGCAGATCAGATCATAAAGTAACATAAGCTAGAGGTTGAGCTACTATATGTAATTACAAAAGCAAGGATACAAAGTGTTTTTTCATAGTTTCCAGCAGATTCACTAAATCAGAACACCTCTATTCCTGACCCTTTCAAAATATAATCTCTGGAAGGGAAATCCAAATCCTGGGGAGCAGTCTTCCGCGATTTCCAGAAGAGGGCTTTAATTTTGTACGCCTGCACTGTCCCAATTCTTTGCGTGCACAGTAATGTTCCCTGTGGTTAAAATTCATTGTGAACATCCAAATCATGATTTCATAGAAACAACAAAGAGAAGGAAGAGGGCTTTCTGCAATGTCCAGTCAACTAATTTATTGCAATATGTGTGTGCAACAAATTCCAGCATTTCACCGTAGGAAAATAAACACTTTTATCAGCCTTTTGGAGAAGAACAAGTTTGGTATATGCTCTTTCCAGTGTAATATTTGTCACTTAGACCCACAGTATGCATTATTTTAAATAGTTACTTCTAAGGAAGGGTTCATCTGGAAGCTTGCTGATTGGATGGTATGACACAACCCACCTAACAAATACGAGCATTTCACTATTTTGGGGAAGAGAAAAACACGGGAAGATAGGAACAAATAAGTCTACACAATTGAAGAAATGAAGGTATCAAATTATAGCAATGATGAGAAAATCTTAAATTCTTCTGCCTATAAACCAAGAGAGCACTATCAGTTATTCAAGATTCCATGTATCAATCATTGACTACTGTACTACAATACATGATACTCCCTCCATCCCAAGAAAGTTGATACATTTACTATTACAACATTTAATTTATGAATCTTTTTCTTCGTCATTTTACCATTCAAATAATTCATATGTAAATGAAAAATGAATATGTCTAGTTTTTTAAAAAAAAAATTTAAATTTTTTTAACAGATTCTTCTTTGTGAAAATTTGAGTCAAACACGAGCCCAAAAGTGAAATTGTATCAATTTTCTTGGGATGGAGGGAGTATAAATTACTCATAGATAAAGCAGTTTATAAACAACAGATATTTGAGAATATTCAATTCTAAGCTTGAATTGCAAGAGCACTAAGCAACACATACTAAGCAAACATGATAATATCACTAACGTTAAAAAGATTTTAAAAATAGTATGTTAATTGTAAGATTACAAAATAAAAAAGTTGAAGGTTAGGGAAGGATGCAAGATAATTCGCAGTCAATTTGTCCAAGTTGACCTCAATGACTCAATTCACAGATCAAGTGCACAGCCACCTACATGATTGATCCCTTGGAACGTCAAGACAAACTTCAAACCCTCCTATGGGCCAAACTCAGCCTACATGTAATACTCACTACTTCACGAATGATATCTTAATTGATTGACCAATCAGATAAGCTCCATTCAAGCCCCCTATAGGCTACATGGCTATGCTGTCTCCAATCTGCTTGAATGGAAATCATAGAGAATATACCGGCCAAATTTCTTTAGGGGGGAGGGGGAGTCATTTACTTTCTTTAAGAATGAAACTGATAGATTAAACAGAAGTGAGTCTTGGAAATATGCATACAACCAGCTAAGCAGACAGCAGGAACAGCACCCTAGTGATCCTACAGCAAAAAATCTTCTTCCTCCCAGGAAGAATAAACTTTTAACTTAGTAAACCAGCATCCTTTCTCTACTTAAATCCAAATGCCTAAGGCACCAAAAAAGGTTACTTCGGTTTTCAATCCATATACAGGAGACAACAACCGTTGAGAGAGATGCTCTGATTTCCAGCAGCACAGTAATCCATTCGTTATCCAGATAAATGAACAGCTAATCCAATTGAACAAACCATGGGCGGACAGAGAACAAAAGATGAAACACGTGTGTCTAGAGACTCAACTTACAGAAGGAGGAGAGAAATGGCCGAGAAATGAAGGGGTGCAGCCGACCGCCATGGCCACACACTTTGCTGGTCGCTGTCGCTGTCGCTAGTCCTTTTCGCTTCTCAGCAGCCTACGAGCCCCATTATCATGCCTGTGTTGTGTAATCGACTAATCGATTTACAGTCTCGGAGGGCCAAGGCCTGAAGAATCTCTGAGGACTGACAATTTGGGTGCGCCAGTCCAGTTGGATGACTGGTAGAAGGATCCGCCACCTGTTAGTCTCGAAAAATATAAGTAGAAAATAAATCTTACTTCTTTTTTTTTTTTTTTTGATAGAAAGGGTATAAGGTTTTACAAATATTCTCAACACCATGATTACTATGACAAATAAATTTTATTTTTAATTATGTTACTTTCATCAAGAAATATTTTTTTTTAAAAAAATAAATAAATAAAACTAGTAAACTTATAAATAAGAGATTAATCTAAATAAAACAAGCGGGAAAGAAAAATAACAGCAACAGTGACACAAAAGTAATGAGCAAATAGTTTGATAGGCTACCTAACAACATGTTAAAATCAAACTGACAAAACAACCTCCAACTGTTTCATCCCCACCTAAAAAGGTCAATGAGCACTATTGTCGCTATGACAGATTGAAAGTTGCGGAATGCAAGCATCCAACACCCCTAATATGCTTCATATAAGCAATGGTGTTGGTACATCAGAACAGTGCGTTGATATAGGAGATATGAGATAGATCTGCAAATAACAAGCAAGTACTAAATAATATGTCCAGAAAGACACTAAAATCAACACAACAAAATAAACTTAAGCAAAAGAAAAAATGTTCCAACCATCGGCAAAAGGAAAATATGAAACTCGGATACGTAAACTCCACAAAAAAATGTCATGCCAGTCCTACACCCAGTAAATCTTGAGGCCACTAAGTCATGGCCACTAAGAAAGTTTTTTATGACATTATTATTATGTTTTTCTTTTTTTCTTTCAATAGAGAGGGCGGGTTGGTGGTGGTTTAACATGAACTTCATAATTTTTTTTTTTTTTTTTTAAACAGAAGCTCATTTTATTAATACATAACTATTACAAAATAAGTCTAAGAAACAGTAGGACCAAAGCTAAAAGCTAACCAACTATGGTGTGCTAACGTAATCATAGCACTAGAAGGGCAGCCAAAGTAGGTGTTATTCAAACCAAATATCTTTTGATAAATTTTATCCCATCTAAAAAGGTTCGAGAGCACTATAGAAATCATGATAGATAATATATCAAAATCTTGCACCTAATACCCCTGACACGCTTTGTAAAAGTAAAATGGTATCGGCACATCATAACAGTGCACTAATAAGGATAGCAAAAGTCAAACTTGATTGATCAAAATTGCAACTTTAAGGGACTCACGTAAGAAATACCAAACAATATAACGTGCGGCCTACGCAAAACCACCTAGACTACTAATTTTAAAACGAACACAAAGGACTTTGAGTCGTAAGCTATTCCGGAGTAGCCAACCCAACTCTTTACCCCAATTCCGTTGCCAAGAACTCATGGCTACAAGCGAGGATGGGAATCCAGCGAGGTTGGGAATCCAAC
Source organism: Daphne laureola (assembly GCA_038382905.1). Classification (NCBI taxonomy): domain Eukaryota; kingdom Viridiplantae; phylum Streptophyta; class Magnoliopsida; order Malvales; family Thymelaeaceae; genus Daphne; species Daphne laureola. Next base: position 11,806 of record JBBYHH010694975.1, read on the forward strand.
CCCCAACCTCGCCTTCTCGTTTCCCGCAAGTAGCCTCTTCTCCTTCTCCTCGACACAGGCATACACCATTTGAGATGAATAAAAAAATATATTGTGATGGCTTTGGGATCTTCATACCTGACGCCACAAGCATCCAATTGTACTTCCCGCATCAGACTAACCCCCGAGGACCATTGTCGCGCCTGCTACAATCCCTGCACTAGCAAAGTTCGGAAGACGAGGAACCCGAAAGGCCCAACGGTGAGGCCGGCGGACCCCACTACTCACAGCCGCAAGCAGAAGGACGACCGCCGCTACCTGCGCAACCTCTCCGTTCGCGTGCTCCGATCGCTTTCGCCACCCTTCGTTGTGCTGGTTCGTCCTGATTAGTGGGGCCTCCACCGACATCCCAGACTCGCTCCGCCGACGCACTTCCTCCACCATCTCCTCCAAATCACCGTAATTCAGTCTAAAATAGAGGACCAGACAGCTTTTGACCCCGATTTGATGCTTTCCAAACGGTATTTTACCATTTTAACGGACAAAACTCCATGACAAATTTACCTAGAGCACTCCAGAAAAGAGTAGAGCGGTGGGAGACCGAGCCTAGTGCCGGTGGAGGAGGAAGCAATCGATCACCGGTGCCACTAACTCCGGAGGCTCCTAGAAACCCTAATATTTTTTTTGGGTTTGATAACTTAACTCTTTACCATCACCATTTTTTCCTGAACTTTTTAACGTGTTCTGAGCTAAAATTATTTTTTATATGTGATCATTGTTTATTTCTCACTTATTTCATAAAACCTCCGCTTCTTTAAAAATTGTTGCGTTTAGTTTTGAACATTTAATTTATAATTTTATTTCTTTAATACTTTAATATGTCAAGTTAAATATTGTGAATCCAAATTATAGATTAATGGGTATGATTTCTAAATATATATTTTTTAATTTTTTTAAATGGATTATCTTTTAATAATAATTTGAATCTTTCAGAACATCAAAAAAGAAACATATCAATTTTTTAGAGACAAAGATAATACTATTTTCTATACCCGTTTTTCACTCGATATTATTTTATTGAATTCTTATAAAAAAATTGCAATTAAGAACATGTTAGACCTATATATAACTTAGAAGAAAAATCATTCACCAAAAAAGAAAAAGAAAAATTCATAATCAAGGAGTCACTATTCATATTTTGTCTTCCCCTCACGTAGTTCCACACAAATGAAAGGGAGATCAGTTGTCCTCTGCGACATCACAGTTGCGTAGTAGGACGCTGAGTCTCAAGATCACCTTGAGACGTTTTGCGCTGTTAATTGTTACTCGCACCAAAAAACCCCTCAACTTTTTAATTTGTTATGAAATGGACACTAAATTTTTTATTCAGCTGAAAAAATCACTAAATTTTTATAATTGTACCAATTTAGTCACTGGATTTGAATTCTAATGATTTTTCACGTGGAAGAATGATGCGGATTGAGTAAGAAATTCAAAATAAAGTGTCTATAAATGTCTGATTAAGAAAAAAACGTTAAAAGAATACCACCGAAAAAGTCAGATGAGGTTAGGGTAAAGAAAAATGACGTAATATTCTCTTAACGTGAGTATAATTTTTTTAACTCGAACAACTAGAGACACTTTAGGTTTAACTTTATGCTCAATTTGTGTCTTTTTTTGCCTGAAACATCATCAGAAATAAAATTCAATGACTAAATTAATACAATTTTAAAAATTTAATAGTTTATTTGACGAGATAAAAAGTTCAGCGACCATTTTATGACAAACTAAATAATTCAGAGATTTAGTTATATTTTTTATCATTGTTACTCACTCCATCCCATTTCCTTTGTAAATTACAAAGTAAAGATGACAATATATTTGAAAGAGAGGTAGTGTGATTAATTTATTTTATTATTTTCAAAATATTTAATTTATGATTTATTTTCATGAATATTTTGACATATAAAATTAAATAATTTATATGTGTCATAATTTGCAATATATCCTTTTCAAATATAAATTTTTTAAAATTTTTCTTCACTATTTATATTAGAAAAATTTGAATTAAATATTATTATATAGAATATGAAAATCAAATAAATCAACTTTTTTAGAACGGATGAGTACTATATTTAGACAAAGCAACTGAGGCAAAGAGAAAGGGAAGCTTAGACAACTCAACTGTTAAGGCCCAAAGCTGGAAGCTGGTCTGAGTGCCAAATGTTCTGGCCTTGACCGTCAGACAATGATACACCGGGTTAAACAAAACATTCTACTACTAAACATGTCAGTTGATAAGCTACAACCTTTGTCATGTCAATATGATCGACTGACCAGAAGTTCCAACCCTCTCTAATGTAGCTCTTCCGAACTCAAGCACCGGAACGGAACACAAGTGGGTCTCCTCTCTCCCTTCAACAACGCCTGAAAATGGATGGTGTTGCTGTTCAAGGATTATATGATTGCTCGAGGCTGGTAAAAATACGGGAACAATTCTCCCTGCTGTGCTGTCATATATACACAGTCGAGTCGACACTTCAATTAGACGGTGAGAGAAGCACCATTGTCTGCGGCGGTAAGATTGAGGATCATCGTTGCTGCCTTCAAAACCCTATAGAGGATTGAAATGTGAGACACTGCAAACAAACATGATTGGGGCACATGCAAAGCAAATGAAATGCTCATGTCTGAAACATGCTATGGGATTGAAAACTTGATCTAAATCCTCTCTTGGTTTGTAAATGGCGTGATAGCTTTTTTTCATTACACTCCTAGGCAAAAAGTCCTTACCTATTATCCTCCATACAGACCAAACTTGATCTAAATGCAATTTAGAATTCCATTTACATCTTTTAGTTAAACAAGTGCCGGAGTACTTAGTCCTTGGTAGACATCAAGAACATCTGCAGACCAAACTTGATCTAAATGCAATCAAAAGTTACTTGTTTTCCATAGTCCATATACCTATTGACTGTCACTGTTCCAGATCATGCAGCGCAAAACATCCATAGAAGCTGATGTCACAGGAGAATTAAGTTTTCCCTTGATAAATTTCCTCATAACCACCAACCATATTCAACTGATACAATAATGAAACAAAAAGAGCATAAAGTTTCATACCATGCTTCAGGAGTTTGGTAGAGTGATGCTGATTGTCCAAAGCATGACTGTAGCATCTCAGTATTTATCACACCTGGACTAAGTGCAACAACTGCCATCCCTTCTGGTACTTCTTTTGCCACTGATCTACTCAAACCCTCAATTGCCCACTTAGATGCACAGTAAGGTGAAACCTGATCAAGGAAACCTTACGAAAAGTTAGTAAGGCAAGATAGAAGCATGGGAAAAACCAACACAATTCATGTACCATTTCCTTGACTGAATAGCAAAATGCTATTACTATGTACAGAGAGTATGCAGTTTTTGGTAAGCTGCCTAACACGAGGTGTCAAAAAGACTTACTTACCAACGCAGCACCAGATCTTCCCCAACCAGAAGACATATTAACGATAATCCCTTGCTTCTTTGGAAGCATTAGAGGTATAAAGTGACGAAGCACATTCGCTATTCCTTTTATGTTTGTATCAATCACAGTGTCAAACTCCTCTACAGGAACCTCCCATATCTTATTATTTTTATTGATTGTACCTGCATTGTTAACTGAAAATGCTCCATGTTAGTTCTACAGGATGAAGGACCATTCCAATGTGCATTACATTAACAGTTAAGCTGACACCAGAGCAAGTTTCCCAAAATGTTTCCCCAATCAGGCTTACATTACACCAACTTTTATAAATCAAAACTAACGGTTAATGTTCAGTGTTTCGATTTTTGTCCCCTGTAGAAGCCCCCAGGTAGAGAGAGATGGGCAGCTAGAATATCCAAGAATGTCCATGTCCATATTCGAGGTTCTATCTAGCCCATAAACGAGAACGTACTAATTCTGCAATGTAAAAAATTTAATGTGTGGATTCTGCACCAGAAACATAAGTATGTTGTGCAGCATTTCCAGGAGCTTGCTAAACAAATGAAATGTACTTAACTATGCACCAGAAAAGTCTGCTGCTTCAAGCAAACTCGATCAAAAACGAAAACGATGGAACAAACCAAAAGCCTATTCGATCTTCAAAACTAAGGGCAACGAACTACAGTAATTCAATACCTATTATGTCCGGGATGCCCTTCTTCTCCATCACCAAACGTGCAAGCTCCTCCACACTAGTATTCAACCTCTGTGTAAAAGAAGAAACAATGTCACGGATGCAAAAATGGAGCAATTAATCAATCAATCGGAAAATCGAGCATGGAATGAGAAGATGGAGGGAGAGAATCGACGAACCACGTCGGCGTTGAGGAGGAGATGTCGGTCGGGAGAGGAGAGCTCGGATTGGAGGGAGTTGAGCTTATCCTGGGTACGGGAGCAGCCGATTACTGTATGGCCCATCTTGGAGAGCTCCACCGCTAAGGCTCTGCCTAGCCCTCTGGTCACTCCGGTAATCAGCACCGTCCTCGGGCTCGTCCCGGCGAGCGCCCCCGCCGTCGCCGTCGCCGCCGCCATGTTTTCTCCTTTTTTTTCTTCCGTCTTCTGCTAGCTGCTAAAGCCTCTGGTCTATGCTACAGCACACAGCACAGAATCACAGATTCTGCAAACGAATTGCTAGTTGCATTTCTGCTCTCAATTATTCTAAAAAACACACATTTCCCAGAGTTTAAACTAGGGAAAGGAAGTGGATCGGTTAATCCGCAGTGGGTGGTTAATCCGTAATAAGATATAACCGTAACCATTTTATTATTTATGGTTAGTAGGTATCTGTTATACCGGTTAGTACATGACATTTATCTTTGAATATCCACGGATATTCGTCACCTGCGGATATCCGTTATTCGTCTAAAAATCGTTATTCAAGCTTTACATTAAGTAAAAACCGTCTAAAAACCGCGAATATATGTTTCGTGAATTCTGAATCTCTGATTAGGGATTTGATTTGTTGGGATTTTGGATGTTCCATTGATAAGAAAATAATGGGCTGAGTTGGGTATATTAAATATGGATTGTGTATTATACATGGTTGGGTATTAGAAATGGGTTGGGTACTTGAGCTGTATATATTCTGCAGTCTCTCTGATAATCTTATTAATCAACTTTGGGAGTACTTATACAGACTAACAAACTGTATTCGGTTAGAGATAAGTCTAAAACATACACCAATTATAACTCTAACTACTAACAGAACTCTAACTCCTAATGAATTAAGAACTCTGCTAATCTTAAGAGGAGATGGACTTAACAGTGACTTAGCGTACAAGCTAAGCTAAGTCATAGGTTTTTACTTCAACACTCCTCCTTAAGTTGGAGTATATGAACTCACTATACCCAACTTGCTATTTAGAAACTGAAACCGATCCCTGCCAAGTGCCTTTGTCAGCAAGTCTGCCAGTTGCAACTTGGAAGCAATATGCACAGTCTTGACTTCTTCACTCTGAACCTTCTCTCTTACAAAGTGACAATCTATCTCTATATGTTTTGTGCTCTCATGGAATACTGGATTAAATGCAATGTGTGTAGCTGCTTCATTGTCACAGTACATTTCCATAGATGTAAATTGCTCAACTATTAGATCATTGAGAAGAGCTTTAGTTTGGTAAGAAAACTTGTAGTAGATCTTCTAGTGGTGGGGCATCTTGCCCAGTCTGCATCATAGTATCCCTTTAGTTGTAGATCACTTGTTGCAGGAAAGAACAATCCTTGAGTTGGTGAACTCTTGAGGTATCTTAAGATCCTTTTTGCTGGATCCCAGTGCTCTATCTTAGGCTCCTTCATGAATTGGCTGAGGAGATTCACTCCATAGGAGATATCTGGCCTGGTGATGGTTAGATACAACAGTCTACCTATCAACCTTCTATATTTGCATGGATCAGTAAAGATGACTCCATCTGCTTCTCCAAGCTTATGATGCTGTTGAACAGGAAATGTGGCTGGTTTGCAATCAACCATGCCTGTTTCTTTTAGTAAGTTTGTAATGTATTTACTTTGAGAGAGATAGATCCTAGAAGAAGATCTTCCAGCTTCTAATCTGAGAAAATATTTCAATTTTTCAAGATCTTTGATCTTGAATGTCTTGTGCAAGTATGCTTTTGTTTCCTCAATTTGTTGGTTATCATTTCCTGCTAGTATGATATCATCAACATATACTAGGAGAGCCATGAAGCCTTTACCTTTTCTCTTTGTAAACAAAGAATGATCTGATTTAGATTGTAGAAATCCATACCTGAGTAGTGCTTCAGAAAACTTGTAAAACCACTGTCTAGGAGCTTGCTTGAGTTCATATAGTGATTTTCTAAGTTTGCAAACTTTCCCACTAGAAGTCCTTAAACCAGGAGGAGGTAACATGTGCAATTCTTTATCAATATCTCCTTGTAGGAATGCATTGTATACATAAAATTGATGCAATTCCCATCCTTTTGTTGATTTTAGGATCTTAATAACATGTTTTCCATATTAATATGTCATACATGCGCCACTAACATGTCACATGATATTGAAGAATTTAAGACCTTTAAGATTCTCAATTACATGTTCATGTTCATACGAGTTCAAGATTACATACAAGAT